>JAANYP010006036.1:40266-79147 GCA_020465985.1 Centrapalus pauciflorus | reverse complement strand
AATGGGAATCTCATCTTTGCTAAGCTGATCAAAAGAACCAACTTTGCTGCTCAGACTCATCACCACTGAGGCGAAGAGGTAGCTGTAAGTAGGAGATAGATCCATTTTGAACAGATTAGCACCCACTTTTGGTTCTGCTACACCACAAAAGCATAGCAGGTTGCCCATTTGCTCATTCTCAGGTTGAGGTTTGTCATAAGTGTCAGCCACTAGGAGATGAAGAACTTCCCTGAGAAAAGTAGAAGTAATCTCAATGGTTTGAGTGCCATTGAGAATGGTTCCTCTGATGCTTTTGGTAGATGGGTCATAAGAACATGTGTACCAGAAGTCATAAACCATCTCCTGGTACATGACACCAGGAGAGGCAGTCATTGCATAGTGGAGAGGATGGGCTTGAAGGAAATCCACCATAGGTTCATAACCTTTTCCCACATAGTTTTTAGGAATGGTCAGGTTAGCAATGTAGTTTGTGGGTTTGATTGTGAGCATGGTGTTGACAGAGGGATGTTTTACTACATCATCACTAACGAACACAGGCATAAGAGGATTATTTTGGTGAGCCATTTGGGAAAGTAGGAGAGATGCAGGATGTTTGGGCACTTAGTCTGTTAAGGGTTTATCAGGAAGTTATGGAAGCAGTAGGAAGAAGAAGATGAAACAGTGACTTAGGTATTTATAAGATTTTAATGTGAGTGAGTAGTAGAGAGAAAGGTTTGGGCGGTTGATTTGAAATTTTCTTGACGGAAAACGGAACGGTTGCCATGTCAGAATGGTTGGCAGACCAACTTGACCTTTATAACTACTAACACACGTTAATAAACATTATCCGCAAGTAATTAAGTTAAATAAATACGTAATTTAAGTAACTTAAACGTGAAGAAAGGTAATTAAAACTGATTTTCCAAGCTGTCGTTCAAACTTGTGATGAACAGGTTTCATCACAAACTGATCACTCTTCAAGCTGTTCATGCAACCTGTGCAGCTAGATGAGAACAGGTTACAAGGCATTGCCTTGTATGACAGATTAAGAGAGTGAGCAGGTTGGAAGTTTGTACAACAGAACAGGTTGAGATGAAAACTTATTTTGTCTAGCCAGTTATATGTCTAAGCTGTCCAATTTTTCCGAAACTGGATAAGTACAGGTGAAGTAAAACCTGTACTGTCCACGTTGTTCTGTAAAATTTGAACTAATTTGAACAAGTGATCTTTAGAGCATCAATGACACTTAGTCACTTTTATGTAACATATCCAGCTTGCTTACAAGGTAATTGAACCTGTTTTCATCAAGAGGTTTGGTGAAAATGTCTGCAAGTTGTTCTTCTGTGGAAATAAAGTTTACCTCCACATTACCTTTTTGGATACGATCCCTGATAAAGTGAAATCTAACTTCTATATGCTTTGTTCTGGAGTGGAATACTGGATTGTTGAAAATAGCTATGGCACTTGTATTATCACACAGAACAGGAGTTTTGCTATATACAAGGGCATAATCCTCAAGCTGATGCTGCATCCATAAAATCTGGCCACAGCAGCTTCCAGCAGCAATGTACTCAGCTTCAGCAGTTGAAGTAGAAACTAAATTCTGCTTCTTGCTACACCAACTGATCAACTTACCACCAAGGAGTTGACATCCACCTGTTGTGCTTTTCCTGTCTAGCCTGCAGCCTGCAAAATCAGAATCCGAATAACCAGTTAGTTCAAGGCTGGAGTCTTTGGGATACCAATGACCCAAACCTGGTGTACCCTTTAGGTATATGAAGATTCTTGTTACAGCAGCTAGATGTGATTCTTTTGGATTAGCTTCAAAACCTAGCACATAAACAAGTAGCAAACATAGTATCTGGTCTACTAGCAATTAAATATAGCAAGCTCCCAATCATGTCTCCGTAATCTATTACTGAAACAGCTTTGCCACAGACATCAACATCCAACTTTACATTGGTTGCCATTGGGGTTTTGATGGGAGAACTTTGATCAAATGTAAACTTTTTCAGAAGATCTAAGGTATACTTTCTTTGATTAAAAAAATTTCATTTGAGGTTTGTCGAACCTGTAATCCTAGAAAGAAAGTAAGTTCACCCATCATGCTCAATTCGTATTTGGATTTCATGAGCAGTGAACAGTTCTTGCATAACTGTTTATTAGTATAACCCAATATTATGTCATCCACATATATTTGAACAAGCATAATATCAGTTTTCACATTCTTTATGAATAATGTGGTATCCACCTTACCTCTGGAATAACCATTACTCATAAGGAAATCAGTAAGAGTGTCACATCAGGCTCTAGGGGCTTGTTTTAGAACATAGAGAGCTTTGTCCAACTTATAGACAAAACCTGGATGTAGTTCACTTTTTAAACCTGGAGGCTGCTTGACATATACCTCTTCATGTAGCTTACTATTCAAAAATGCACTCTTGACATCCATTTGGAATACCTTCATACTCTTGTGGGCAGCGTAGGCCAGAAACAAATGAATTGCTTCCAACCTGGCCACTGGAGCAAAGGTTTCATCATAGTCTATGCCTTCTTCTTGCCTATAGCCTTGAGCAACCAGTATTGCCTTATTTCTAATGACATGACCTTGTTCATCCATTTTATTTCTGAAAACCCATTTGGTGCCAATTATAGTTTTACCTTTAGGAACAGGAACCAACTTCCATACTTTGTTTCTCTCAAACTGATTGAGCTCTTCTTGCATGACAGTGATCCAATTGGCATCTTTCAGTGCATCATCTACTTTCTTAGGCTCCATCAGGGACACAAAGCTAGAAAACATACAAAAGTTTTCTAAGCTGTCTCATCTTGTTTGTACCCCTTTGTTGATGTCACCAATTATTTGATCATTGGGTGACACCAGATCCACTTAGGATCATGTTTCAATGAAGATTCACCTGTATCATTTTCATTTTCATCAGGTCTTGTAGGACAGCTATCAAGATTTTCAGAGACACTATTATCTTGAGGCTGTTCACCTATTGAACATGAAACTCTACTGTTGAACACATCAACAGAGGTTTCAGGGAAATCAACATCGATTGGTTCTGGACATGGTGCATTAACTATGTCAGTACCCTTATTCACACAGGGTGTATCAACATAATCATCATCATGTCCATTGTGGTTAACAGGTTCCACTCTGGGTGAAGTGGAAGCTTTTGAGTCCTTTTCCTCAACATTTGAATGCATAAGATCATCAATGTTTAGCTCTCCTAAAACTGATTCAGGAATAGCTTTGGTAGAGGCATTCCTAGACTCCTTAAAGGTGACATTGATAGATTCATCTATCACCTTTGTTTTGTAGTTGTATACTCTGTAGGCTTTAAAAACAGAAGAATATCCAACCAACACACCTTCATCAGCTTTGGGTTCTAATTTTGCCAGGTGATCCCTCTGATTCAGAATGAAGCAGGGATATCTAAACACATGGAAATAGCTTATATTTGGGCTTCTCCCTTTGATTAACTCATAAGGAGTCTTATTGAACCTTTTCACCACCAATGATCTGTTTTGAGTGAAGCAAGCAGTGTTGACAGCTTCACCCCAAAATGATGAAGGCAAACCTGATGCACACAACATGGTTCTAGCAGCTTCAATGAGAGTTCTATTTCTCCTTTCAGCAATCCATTTTGTTGTGGAGTTCTTACAGCTAAAAAGTTTTATGAGATCCCTCTTTCTTCACAGAAGTCTTCAAGTGTATTGTTTGTGAATTCAGTACCATGATCACTTCTAAGCTGCTTGACTTGAGCAGCGTTCAGAACCTCCATCCTTTTGATAAATCTAATAATTTCTCTGGTAGCCTCTCCTTTGGTCTTTAGGAAGATCACCCATGTAAATCTTGAGAACTCATTAACCATTACTAGAATGTATCTTCTACCTCCTAGACTTGGGACACTGACAGGCCCAAACAAGTCCATGTGGATTAAGAAGAGAGGAGTATCAATAGAAAAATTATGCTTGGATTTACAAGATGTTTTTCTCTGCTTGTCTTTCTCACAAGTTGTGCAGAGTTTATCCTTAACAAAGTTAACCTTGTATCCAGCATCACACAGTTGGCTAATGCTGACAAGATTATGTTTAAGCCCAAAAACGTAGGCTACTCTTTTGAATGTAGCAGCACCAGCTTGAAGGGTTCCATATCCTTCTGTGGATCCCTGAACATTGTCACCAAAGGTGGCTTTTGGCCCTTTTCAGGCCTGAGATCACTCAGCAAATCATTGCAACCTGTCATGTGGCCTGAGCAGCCGCTGTCCAAGTACCAAACCTGGCTTGGTTGTTTAACCTACAGAGTGTCATGGGAAAATATTAGTTATTTTTAGGGGAACTCATCGTAAGGATGAGTTCTCCTTCTTCATCAACATTTATTGATGGACCACCAAGATCTACACTAATATTTCCAATTTGGATTGTATCAGCTTGAATACTCTCCTCAATGACCATGTTACTTCAAACACTGCTGAGTTTTGCACTGTTGGAACTAGTAGTGTCAGCAGGCCTTATGTCCTTAGTTTCAGGATAGTCTTTGGCCATATGAGTCTTCTTCCAACGTTTATAGCGTTTCTCTTTTTAGACTTTTTGGAAAAGTACTCCCAGAAACACATTCTGGAATATCTTTGTTGGACTTCTCAGTAGGTTTGTCAAACTTATTACTATTTTTTAGAAGAACCAACAGTTTGAGTGGAAGGCACAACAACAACAACAACAACTTTACCTGTGTCCTCTTTCATCTTTTTAGGAGGGTAGAGATCAAATATAGGAAGTTTAATTTGCTTTTGACCTTCCACAGGTTTGGGAAACTTATTCTAGCTTTCTCAGGTTGAGCAATGGCTTTGCCCTTGTCTTTATTGAGATGTGATGAATGTTGCCTATCAACATAATCACGACTTCTGGTTTAAAAAGGTTTTCCTTCATTTATAACCAGTTTTTCACTATGATTTAAAAACTTATTTGAAATCACAACAAGTTTACTTTCAGCATGAGACTTATCCCTGTTGAAAACAGGGTGCTTACCTTTCGAAAATTTTTTCTCGAAATGTTCAGCATCAAAAGGGTTAACAAATTTCTTCCCATCAGCTTTAGATCCAGAACCTACCTTGTTGACAGGTTTAGTGTCCAAGGCTTTAGTTTGAACTTGTTTTCCCTTATTTTGTTTGTGTGTACCAGATATCCACTTAGGAGGTTGATTTGATGGAGAACACATTCCATCATCAGCCTTAAAGCTTTTTCACACAAACTGTCAGTGTTTTGAGTCCTGACTAACCTGTTTGTTGAGACCAGCTTTCCATCTACTCTCTGAACAAAAGTACTTGGAGGCTCACCAAGAGCGGATAAGTCTTTTTCCAGATTATTTATCTCAACAATTGAAGCTGCTGTATCAAGATCCCCTCCCTGATAAGCTTGGATTTGAGCAGGGATCTGCTGACTGATACAGTGGTTGACTTTATGTGCTGATTGGCACCAAGAGTCAACAATCTTTTGAAGCTTGGCATGCTTTGAATCTGTCTCTCTTTTTTCTTTTAATAAAATGGTGTTGATGTGTTTTACTTCATCAAGTTCAGTTTTCAACTTATGAAAGCTCTCCAATTCATTAGTTTTTGTTTCAAGATGTGTTTTAAACTTGGAGATTTCAGACTTCAAAGCATCACCCTTCTCAACAGCAACTTTTAAATCAACAAGTAAATATTCAAACATTTGAACTTTTTCATCAAAACTGTAAATCATAAAATTTTGTACATTATACATCATAGTTGGGTTCCAGTTCTCCAAGCAGCTGAGAGCTTCAGCTTCAGCCAAGTCTTGTTTGAGGTTGCTTTTTGAGGGGACATCAGTGTTGGCCATCAGACAGTTGTTGTCCTCTTCATCAGATAATGAATCAGACTCCTCCTAGTCACAAGTCTCAGCCATGAATCCCTTCTACTTGTTGGAAGCCACTGAGTCTTCCAAGTTTCTCAGCTTAGCCATGGCCATTAGGTACTTAACCCTGTAGCCATCATCTTTATTTCTCTTGTAAGTTTTGGATGAGGAGCCAACAGCTTTAGACACACAGTCAGCAGCCATATGGCCTATTTTGCGACATTAAAAGCACTCAGCCTTAGTTTTGTCAAATGCTTTCTTTTTGATGGCATCTGACTTCTTTTGTAGCATTTTTCCACCAAACCTATTCTTATTGAATTTTCTGACAAGCATAGCAATCATTTGCTCATCATCAAATTCAGTTACGTCTTCACAATCTTCTTCCTCTGACAATTCTTCCATTTATCATCTCCCTGTTGATCAGCTTGTGTGAACACATCACACACCTGACCAACAGGTTGTCTCACGCTGGCCACTAAGGAAGCACCTCTTTTGGACATCTCTAAGGCATTTCTTTTCTGTTGCCTTGATTGTTCATCATTGTAAGGATCCATATAGATTTACAAGATCTGTACCTCTGTTGGTGCCTGAGTTTCTGAGGATAGTAGAGAAATAATTCCATTCCTCAGGCAGAATATCTAAAAATTTGTTTAACAGAGTTAAACTGTCTTTGGTGATCCCAACAGCTTTGAGATCATTAATCAGGGCAGTGAACCTGGTATAGGTTTCAGTGAGAATCTCCTTTGGCTTTGCAAATAATAGTTCATACTGTCTAACAAGATTGTTGATCCTGTTATCCAGTGTGATAGTTGGACCATCGTAGACGGCACACAAAGTATCCCACATCTCCTTTGCAGTCTTCATTTTCTCAACCTGTTTGAACACATCATCAGGAAGAGAAATAACAAGGTTATTCCTAGCCTTCGCATCAAGAGTAACCAGCCTTTTGTCTTCATCAGACCATTAAGCTTTTGCCTTTGCAGTGATTCTGATTTCAGGAACAGCTCCTGCAGCAGCAGGAGTTATAGTAGTAACATACGTTGGCACATTGGGACCTTCCATTACTATCTCTTGTTGGTACACCCTGTGTGACGATAGTAGTCTAAGCGTTCTAACATTTTGGTTTAAGTAATATTCAAAGTATTGGGAATTAACTAGTGTTTGATATATATGTGTTTATGTATGTTTGACAGTTATTGATTGTGTGTTTGAACTTGATGTAACATATTACAAGAAGTTCAAACATAAAGTTCAAAGATTAATTCAAGCATAAGTTAATAACATAAGTTTCAAATACAAGTTAGTCAGATTCGAATTCTATAAGGTTGGACATTCGAATCTGTGTCAGATTCGAATGTATTCCTAGATTCGAATGTAGGCAGATTCGAGAGTGTCAGATGGGACAAACTCGAGTGGGCCTTGGGCCGGATTCGAGTTTGGCCCATAACAGACTCGAATTAGTCTCTATAATTAGGGATAGACTCGATTAATTATCAGACTTTTTGCAGAATTAAAGAGTGATTAAGCATTAAGCGATCTCGAGTTTATCATCAGTGTTAGTGCCGTTTCGGAGAGAATCAGTTCGTAGGCTCGTTCGTGTGTCGTTCGTGCAGCTTCTGATAGTCTCCGTGTTTCTTGGTGAGAGTTGTTACCGTCTACCCGTTAACGAGGATTCCGCACTCGTTGACGTTTCCGCATCTAGATAGATCTGTGTTTGGTAGACCTTACAAGTGGTATCAGAGCCTACGGAGTGTTCTTGGTGTTCTTCGTGTTCATCTAGATACATTCTAGGTTTCTTGACGCTATTGGACGGTTTTTCTCTCAAAATCATGTTTTTGGTGTGTTTTCGAGCTTACCAAATTCTTATTCGGTAAATACTTTGTTATTTTTCACGTTTTTGATCGAAATCAATATTTTTCGTTGTAAAAATATTGATTTAATCTGCAAAACGTAAAGAAATCGAAGTGTTAGCCGTTTTTCGAGTTTGCGGCGCTCGAATCTACTAGGAGTGATTAGGGTTTCTCTTAGTCTCGAGTCTAACCAAATCCGCTCCTTTCGAGTCTGATACAGAGTGTTTTCGAATCTAATTCAAGTTTGTGCTACATTCGATAGAGGTCTCGAGTCTACTTACATTCGAGTTTGCTTGGAGTTTAGTTTAGTTTCGAATAGAGTTTCGAATCTCCTGTGTCTTCGAGTTTGCCTTGACCTTCGAATCTGAGGAATTTCGAATATGTCATTAGTTTCGACTTTAATTGAATTACCAAAACTTAATCGAATTTAATCCCAAATAAATTGGAATTTAATTATATTCGAATCAACCTAGATTCGAAAGAATTAACTCAAGTTAATTTCGAATTAAATTAATTAAGTTCAATTCAATTACTTTCGAAAAAATGTCAAATCTTCAAAAATTCCTGGAAATGGACCACGAGGTCGGGAAGGCAAACACTCCGCCTAAGCTGATGAAACTCGAGGATTATTACTGGTGGAAAGATCGCTTTACCGATTTTGTGCGTTTCAATGACATGCGCATGTGGGTATGTATTGACGAAGGATACATTCCACCAATTTCTGAAGTTGAAGGCCGTCAGAGAGTCTTATCATACCAAATGATGAAGGAGGATGATAAGAAACTGTATGAAGCCGAGAACAAAGCTTTCCCGATAATTAGAATGGCGTTGCCTCAGGATATACTACACACATTTAGGACTCAGAAGACATCTAAGGAACTTTAAGAGTCACTAGAAAAGAGGCGTGAGGGTAATCCTAGGGTTCGAAGAAAGCGTACGGAGCTGTTGAAACAACAGTTTGCAATTTTCAAGGCGTTGAAGGATGAACAGTTGGATGATACCATCACCCGATTTTATCATCTATTGACGGAGCTTGAAAGTCACGGGATTGAGTATTCTGACACCGACAAGAACAATAAGCTTCTTGATGCCTTACCAGCCAAATGGGCTATGTATGTGGCAATGATAAAGCTTAATGAGGATAAGTATTATACCCAATCTCTGGAGGATATCGTGGGAACGTTACGGGCATATCATTTCGAGCTTCTGAAGGCCGAAACGGATTACGAACAAGTCAAGAATCCAACAATGTATTTTGGAAAATCAACAAAACCTTCTGCGAACGCCGATCTGAAGACTGCTACAGTGTTTTTCACCGGAGAAACGTCGTCACCAGCAGAGTCTGATGACACACTGAACAGAGCGTTCTTAGGATTGGGAAGATCAGAAGAATAGCAACCTCAAGCAGCACAGGCGACGACATCTCAGAGCTATTCTAAGATGCCTATGAGCGCAAAATCAGCGGAAGAACATTTGAACTTACTTGCTTCATTTGTGGCCGCTTACGGGAACTGTGTTCAGGGAAAGATTAACGATCCTGCTCTCTGGGATGAAGACTACGATCAGGTCGACCCTGACGATCTTGAGGAAATAGATCTAAAATGGCAACTGGCCATGGTAACCCAACGGGTTAAGAGATTCATCAAAGAACTAGGAGAAATTTGACGATGAATAATAAGGGGATTGGATTTGATAAGTCCAAGGTCAAGTGCTACAACTGTCAAGGTATGGGACACTTCGCCAGAGAATGTCAGAGACCGAAGGTAGATACATACCAAGGGTAGAGTCAGTATCAGGGACAGTTTCAGAATCAATCTCAACAACGATACCTTCCAAGTTCATCATCTGGTCAAGCCAATCTAGCTGGTCTACTATCAAATGTCACTTCAGACGGACAGCTAGATGGTACATACGACTGGAGCTCACATCCAGAATCAAATGCTCGGGCTTTTATGGCTGAAGTCACGGAGACTGGGTGTGATGGGGAAGAGCAGACCACAAGGGACAGCAGTCCGATGTGGGTGGAGAAGACGAATGATCAGACAGTTCTGGAGTTTGCCGCTCAGATGGCCAACGTGGAATCTGATAACTCAAAGGTTAGTCTGACTTACTCTCATTTCCGTGAATTATGTGCGTTGTGTGTTAATTCTAACGATAGGTTAAATCTAATCTTAGAATCACATAAAACCATAACTGCTCAAAATGAGTCACTAAAAACTGAAAACGCTAGCCTGAACGATATTAAGCAAGATCTTAAGGAAAAACTTAAGGCTGATGCTCAAGATGTAATAGTTCTGAAAGACAAACTGAGTGAGCAATGTGTTAGATTAGAGCTTATGTATGAGCATGTAGAGGCCTTGACAAAAAATCTTAAGGACAAAGACATAGAGCTAGCGGAAACAAAGGTAAAGATAGCCGAGGCGAATTGTAAGTTAGAAAAGTTTAGGAATTCAAGCCTGAACCTAGGGAAAGTTTTAGACGCTCAACGCCAGTCTAAAAAGCCTGTAGGTCTAGGATTTCATGAAATTCCTCCACCTTTTAATGCAAACTATGTGCCTCAACCTCAGGAGAAAACTGATAAATCAGTAGACTTAGAGGACCTACCTACACCGACAGCAGAGCCTGTAATAGATAATGCACCTAAGGTGACTGACACATCCGTCAAGGTTAAGAAAGTCAAATTTGTGTCTTCCTCCAATGAAACACCTGCATGAAAACATAAAATTAATTTTAATGATCAGGACGAGGAACCAGTGGCGATAAATGTTCAACAGGACCAAGACACTAGTGAGACACCTAAGTCTAAGGGAACACACAAAAAGTCCATAGATAAGATGTCTTGCTTCAGATGTCATGAAAAGGGGCATGTTGCTTCTCACTGTCCGCTTAGGAAAGCCGAAGTTACACCTAAGACAGTGAACCCAACACCTGTTAAGCCCTCAACAAATGTGGCGAGCACTAGTAGTTCTCAAAGTACCGAGAAAACTGTGCAGGCCGCACCAAAACAAGTAGTGAAACAAACACCGGTAAAGGTTGGACCAAAGGAAGTGGTTAGGACAAATTCACCGAATCGTGTCATTAATCAACCTAGGTTAGCACCTCAACAAGTCTATAGGAGCACCACACCTAGCAGGGCACACACTCCAGATAGGTCTCATACTCCTGTTAGACATTACGCACTGGTTAGAGCTCAGGGATCACAGTCCGAAATGCAATATAATAGGAATTATTCAAGAGCTCCACAACAAATGCCTACTCAAAGGCAGAGAGTGAATTTACATCACTCGGCACCACAACAAACTCCTGTTCAACGACCCAAGTCACCTGAAAGGCGAGATGGGTATTTGAAAGAGTTTAAGTATGTGGACGAGAATGGTATAACCAAGCCAGTTATGGCTTGGGTTCCCCGTGATAACTAACCTATTTTCTTTCATGTGCAGGAGATTACCACAAGTCCAAACAACAAATGGTTCGTCGACAGTGGATGCTCCAGACACATGACAGGGGAAAGAGGTCTACTTACAGACTTCAAGGGTGGTAATCGGGGATTTGTATCATTCGCGGGTAACAAAGGAGGAAACATCACGGGTACCGGAGTGGTCACTAATGGGACGATCAAGTTGGACCAAGTTTATCACGTTGATAAACTGGTTCACAATCTCATTAGTGTATCTCAAATCTGTGACAAGAAGAATTCAGTGTTGTTCACTGACACTGAAGCGTTAGTGCTAAAACCGGGATTCAAGATTCCTGAAGAATGGGTATTGATGCGGGCACCAAGGAAGAATGACTTCTACATGCTAGATATGAACAAGCCAAAGACTTCGATGGGGCCAATCTGTCTGTTATCCAAAGCTTCGGAGACGGAATCGGTACTGTGGCACAGACGCATGGCTCACTTGCACCTAAGAAGGATGAATTACATAACGAAAAATGGACTGGTGCAAGGTGTGCCTATGAAGAGCTTTCAGTTCGAGGACAAGTGTCTACCATGCAAGAAGGGCAAACAACATAAGAAGACACACAAGTCCAAGACGCAGAACTCCATAACCTCAACATTCGATTTGTTGCACATGGATCTTTTTGGTCCAATCAACAAAAGGAGTATAAGAGGTAGTTGGTACTGTTTGGTTATCACTGACGATTACTCACGATTTTCTTGGGTTTTCTTTTTAGGTACAAAGGACGAGACGGCTTCCAAGCTCATCGGGTTCTTAGACCAAGTGGAGAATTCCTACGGAACAAGGGTTAGAAGGATACGTAGTGATAATGGAACTGAGTTCAAAAACACTGTAATTGGTGTATATTGCCTATCAAAGGGCATAGTGCATCAATTCAGTGCACCATATGAGCCTCAACAAAATGGGGTGGCCGAACGTAAAAACAGGACACTGATTGAGGCAGCTAGGACTATGTTGTCGGATTCAAAGCTTCCTACCATGTTTTGGGGGGAGGCAGTGAATACCGCATGTCACATTTTAAACCGGATCCTAACTGTCAAATCTTTGAACAAAACCTGTTATGAAATTTTGAATAAACGGCCACCTAATTTAACTGGCTTCGAACCGTTTGGGGTACCATGCACTTTATTGCGTACAAAACATCAACCGAAGTTTGGTGAAAAGGCTGACGAAGGATACTTCCTAGGTTATGTGCCGAACTCACCAAACAAACGGGGTTTTAACAAAACAAATGGTACAGTGGAAATTGTGTATAACATTGAAGTCACAAGTTATACACATGAACCCCAAACAGGTCCGGAATGGATATTTGACTATGATAAATTATTTGAGTCATTTAACATTCCTTTGGATGATAATGCAGATACAATCGAAAAGGACATGGCGACGTTGCATCTGAATGACGATGGTCATACCTTTCCGAGGACTACGTTTGAATCCACATCTGAGCCTACTGCGACTGTAGATAGATGTCCAGAAGTCGATGTTCCTGAAGCACCTTCAACTGAGAACCAGACTCAGGAAACAAATTCTAACTCTGAGGAAAATGTACACGAGGAGGAAAATGTAGAATCTGAGGAAGTTCCCCCATTAGGTGAAATAGGATCTAACTTAGGAGATAATCTAAGGGTTGATGAGATAGAGACCTCTAGGATCAACAAGAATCATCCAATAGAAAGCATCATAGGAAATCTGAATGAGGGTGTGAGGACTAGGAGTAGTTTAAATAACAACACTGTGTTGTTGTCGATGATAAATGACTCCGAGGCATATCACACATTGCTCTATTCTTGTTTCATATCACAAGTAGAGCCTAAGAATGTGCAAATGGTACTTAAGGATAACTCCTGGGTTGAAGCGATGCAGGAAGAACTCTCGCAGTTTAGGAAACTAGAAGTGTGGGAGTTAGTTCCATTACCTCGAGGGGAAGTTGCCATAGGAACCAAATGGGTTTTTAAGTGCAAAAGAGACGATCGGGGTATAGTCATGCGCAACAAGGCTAGGCTAGTTGTAAATGGTTTCAACCAAGAGGAGGGAATCGATTACAATGAGGTGTTTGCACCAGTAGCAAGGGTGGAAGCCATTATGTTGTTTCTAGCTTTTGCCTCCTTCAAGGGCTTTAAGGTATATCAATTAGATGTTAAGAGTGCTTTCCTATATGGGAAAGTGAAGGAGTTGGTGTATGTAGAACAACCGCCCGGATTTACAGATCCAAAATATCCTGATAGAGTATATCGCTTAGATAAGGCTCTATATGGATTGCATCTGGCACCAAGGGCGTGGTATGAGACTCTATCCAACCATTTATTAGAGAACGGGTTTGAAAGGGGTAGGATAGATAGTATTCTGTTTGTTAAGAGGAAGGGAGATCATTTTATCTTGGTACAAGTGTACGTCGATGATATCATTTTTGGATCATCAGACGAACAGATGTGCAAAGATTTCGAGAAGGTGATGAAGTCTAAGTTTGAGATGAGTGCTATGGGAGAGTTAACTTTCTTTTTGGGGTTACAAGTTGACCAGAAGAAGGAAGGGATGTTTATCCATCAGACGAAGTATGTCTATGACATATTGGATCGTTTCGGGATGGAAGGAACAAAATTGACTGCCCGTTTCAGCACGCCGATTCAAGTGAATCACAATCTCGGACCGGGTACTGAAAGTGATACCGATGTGGATCCGACGTTATATCGGGCCATGATTGGATCACTTATGTATTTAACTGCTTCAAGACCTGACATCATGTTTGTTGTGTGTATTTGTGCTAGGTTTCAAGCTAATCCGAAGGAAATGCACATGAAAGTTGTGAAGCGGATTCTACGATACCTCAAGTCGAAACCGAAGCTGGGACTTTGGTATCACGCGGAGGGAGATCTAGAGTTGGAGGCGTTCACGGATTCTGACTACGGAGGATGTAGCTTGACGCGCAAATCAACAACTGGAGGTTGTCAGTTCCTAGGAGGGAGATTGGTATCCTGGCAATGCAAGAAACAAACGTCGGTAGCCGTGTCAACGTGCGAGGCCGAGTATGTTGCTGCTGGTAGTTGCTGCTCACAGGTTCTGTGGATACAACAACAATTGCGGGATTACGGTTTGGCTTACACTCAAACTCCTATTAGGATAGATAATCAGTCTACTATTGCTATAACCAATAATCTAGTAAAACACAGTAAAACAAAGCACATAGACATAAGGCATCATTTTATTCGTGATTGTGCTGAAAAGAACTTAATCAAATTGGTAAAAGTGGCAACTGACGATAATAATGCAGATTTATTTACCAAAGCATTTGATAAGTCACGGTTTGAATATTTAATTCAACTAAATGGAATGTGCAACCCAGAGTAATTTGACCTTAGTGGTAGTTTATTTCCTTTTATAGAAGTAGTATTTCTTTCTTTTTATAGTAAGTCTGCTAATTTAGGATAGTTTCTATTGTTTAGTAAGTTTCTATTTTTAGTAAGTTAGTAGGTTATCTTATTTTATTGCTATTTCTTATGAAAAACAAAAGAAAAAAGAGAGAAAATCATAAAAATACAAAAAAAGAGAATATCAGAAAAAAGAGTTAAGTCTTAGATGCATAGGTTCAAAGTGACGAAAATTAGCACAGTCGTTACAAATTCTAAGTGTTTAGGCTTTCACACATAATGCAACTAAATTCTAAGTGTTATACTTTATTTTAGTTTGATGTGTTGGTAGACATAATACATATAGGGAGTCTCAAGGCAAATAAAATATTCAAGGAAAAGTCAAACGTGTCGCTAACTTAGATGTATGACCAATCGGTCTTAATTTTTATGTACAAGACATACAAACTTTGAGTCTAAATGAGGTATGCAAACTTTCTGGGGATGTATAGCATCATCAAATACATCTTAAAATGGAAAGAATAGATTCGGGTTAGCAAGATAAGTCGCTTTGTTGTATGTCGGTACAGACCTGTCACCGCTGTCTTGCTAGCTTTAAGAATAAACTTTAAGTCAAACTAAGACACTTTGTTCTATGAAAATACAGACCTGTGTCTGATGTTTGTCTTTTAAAGAAAGTTTGCAAATACCAACAAGTTAGAATCTTAGTCTGTATGCCTTGATCATAAAAGTATGTCTATGTCTGAGTCACGTAAGATAATTTCATGATAAATAAAAAGGCCAAGGGATATTCCAAAATGTAGCATGTTTAAAGGGGTAAAATACCAACAATCGGCTAAATAGGTATGTCACGACAAACAATCAAAGGAATCAAAAATTCCTAAGTGTGAAAGTTTAAGTACTGAAAGTGAGTATCTGACACCGCTATCTGATTGAACCTTTCCTTGACTATACTCATCAAAAAGATTTTGTTAGTGTGTAGCTTAGGTTGTAAATTTTAATAAGTATAGCTTAAGTCTAAGTTAAATTTTTCGGTCAAAATTTTAAAATTTCATTTTTACTTAGTTTATTTTATTTTATCTTAGTTTATTTTATTTTATCTTAGTTTATTTTATTTTATTTTATTTTTACCTAGGAAAAAGGTCAAAATTACTGAGGGTGCATTCATAGTTGGATAAAATAAACACTGCGTGAAAAATCTTGTGCTTCGGGTAAAAGATTTGGCATAGTTTATCTCGTTACACAATACCGTTGAAAAGGTTGAAAAAGTTGAAGTTATTTCAAAATTTTCGAAAATTTTCTAAGTGTTTGGTGTATTTCGAGTTTAGGACAAACTCGAAGTTGGGTGGTTTTCGAATCTGTCAGTAGATTCGAGTCTGGCCATAGATTCGAAGGTTGGTATTATAAATAGGTAACAGTAACTGTCATTACTCCTATCCGTTTTCGAATCAACCCTCTCGAATCTATCCGGCGACCTCGAATCTATTTCCTCGATTCTACCGATCTTCACAAAAACGACAATTTGTCGAGTTTCTTGTTAAAGTGTTCGATTCTACTGATACTTCTAGGTACAAACAACTGGGTTGTACAAGATTCATGTAGTTTTATACACCATTTAAGCCAAAATCATCGATTTTTTGAAGGTTTATGGGTCTAAGCCGTGTTTTTCAAAATTACCAAGATTGGACCGATAAATAGTCAAATTAAATGCACATATCTGTGATTAGTAACTCGTAGGACTAATGAATGTAATTTTCTGAGTCCAAAAAGGTTAAAATCATGGGATTTGGTGTTGAGTAGGGCCGACGATTCGAATCTGTTCCAGACGTTTCTCGAGTTTGTTAGTAAACTCGAGAAGGACACTAGATTCGAATCTGTCATTAAACTCGAAATAGGGTCTATTCGAATCTGTCTATTCGAATCTGTCATGTTATTTGAATTATTTAATTTAAATTTTATTAAACTTGTAGAAATTCTTTTGTGTTGGATTTTGTACTTAATCAAGTTCAAAATTAAACAAATTTGAATTTAGGCAAGTTTATTGATTTTTATTAATTCTAATAATTTATCTATTGTGCAGATATGGCTGTTCGAGTGCTTGTGCCGAAGCACAATATGGTCATTCCCCCCGACCATCATATCCCTGAGGCGCAGGGTTTTCGACAAATGTTGGATTTCCTAGTAGAGTCTAGGATTGCATTTTCCTTATCCCATAACATTCAGATTGTTATTCCCTATGTTCGCCAGTTCTATGATCATCTTCAGGTGGACTGCTCTGTCACCCCGACAGTGCTGAGAACAAGGATCGCAGGACAACCGCTAGTGTTTTCTGCCGATATGTTGCGTCAAGTTTTGCAGCTAGGATCTGAGGAAGAGGAGTCTGGGCCTATTGACTTTCCTCTAAGTATTAGGCAAGCGGCTTTTCAGAGAATGGGTTATAGTTTAGATGTGACGAAGAGTTCGTACATGAAGAGCGGGCTTATTGGCCAATGGAGATTTTTGGCTCATGTTTTCATGGTTTGTTTTGCGGCAAAGAAAGTCGGTTTTGACTACATCGTCTCTAAGATCCAATCAGGGATGATCGCTTTACTGTATAATCGGCCATTCAGTTTTTCTCAGAATTCGTACATCAAATCACCGCTCCAGAGCAGCAACAATTTCTGCTGTATCCTCGATTCATAATGATGCTCATAAGGCATTTCTTGCCGAATTTGCCACCGCACTATGAAATCCAAAGTGTCGCGGTGATGGATAAAAGAGTTTTTGCTGATTGCTCCTCGCATTGAGGAAAGTTGGCGGTTCCAGTCGAGGGACCGTTGTTTGGAGCTGTTCTAGATATGAATTTTGAAGCACCAGATACTGCCAACTGGGCAGGTGTGGTGGAAGTTCAGCCTGGTCAGCCACAACAACAACCACAGCCACCGCGAGCACAACAACAAAGGCGAAGACAAAGAGCTACTGCGAGTCAGACTCAGGCATCTAGGCCTTCTTCAAGTCATCAGCCAGAGGCACAGGAAGCAGGGCCTTCAAGTGCCGTACCAGAATCCGAGCAAATAACTCAAACTTTGGAAGAAATTTGGGCGTCTGGGCCTCATGCCAATGAGTTGATCAGTTACTACATCCTCTGGAAGGATCAGAAGATGTGTTTAGGCAAGTTGAGGAATATGAACCAGAGCAAACTGGTACTGACTTGTCATCTTCGGCAACTGAGTCAGACGAAATGGAGGAAATAGAAGTTGAAGCTCCAGAGTCAGTATCTACAGACCCTCATGTTCAAATAGGAACTTATGGATCACGGTTAGTAGTTTAATGAAGAAGCTTCAAGGAGGCGAGCATCAAGAGAGTCTGATGACTCCGATTTTGAAGAAGAAGAGGTTGCACCGTTAGTGACAAGGCAACGGGCCAAACGTCATAGATTTATGCAAGGATCCTCTTCAGCCTCAGCAGAACAACCTCAAATTTCTCAACCTCAGGAACCTCAAACCACCATTCCACCATCACCACCTCATGATGAACCTTACATCCCTTCGCCGATCATCCCAACTCCAATTCAATCCATCCCATCAACCTCATCCACAAACGCCGACAACCAAAGGTTTCTGCAGCTTAAAGCTCGAGTTGACTTCCAAAATATCCAAATCTTAGGCCTAACAAAGGCAATCGGTGAGATTCAAACTCATAATGCAAATCTTGACAAGGAGAATGCCGATTTGAAGAAGATTGTGGAAACAGTTCAGGAAGAGAACGTAGAGTTAAAGACATTCGTAGCTGATCAAGCAGCATAGTTAAGGTCGATGCGCTCCCTAGTTGAGCAATTAATGAAAAATTTACAGGCTTAGGGGGAGACATCGTGCCGAGAACAAGAAGTGGGCAGGAAGGATGATGATAATGAAGATAACCAAGGCAATGATTCCAGCTTTCAAAGACAGAATGAGCCAGTAGATTTTTCTGCTGCTCAGGCTGCTCAGTCTCAGGGGGAGCCTAGTTAAGCAGGAGCTGGAAAGGGTGAGGCAAGTTCATCAAAGGTCTTAGAAAGTCAAGTGCGTGAGATAATTGATGCATTGATGGATATTGATGAAGAGCCATTAGAGTTGAATTTTGATTTTGAAGATGATGTGGAGGATTTGGAAGAAGGTGAGTTTGTGCCAGAAGATGTAGTCGATTGGAGATCTGATGAGGAGGTTGTGATAGATGAGGACGATAACGTAAACGAAGTAATCATCCAATCCCAACCTGTCACAGAATTATATGAGCATACTGAACAACATGTGATAGATATTGATGACATCAGAGTGGCCTCGGTAGATGATTCAGAAATGGAAGAGGCTGAAAGAGAACCGAGCAGAGCTGAATTGCTAAATCTTTGGTTCCGAAAGGAAGAGAAGAAGACTGAGCCGAAGATAAAGAAAACAATGAGGATACCAGGTGCAGAAAACTTCTCTGGAGGTATTATTAGCTGGTTCTTCGATAGGGAACTGCAGCTTTTTATTCTAAAGAGAAGAGATGGTCTCCAATACCTAAGGCGCAAGCTTAAAGTGTTCAATACATTGCCGAAGGTAGAGGTGAAGGAGCTGGCATGGAAAGAGTTAATCAACATCGGAAATGATCTCTATGCTGAAGTGATCGCGAAAATAGTCAGACGAGAAGGGAGATCCGGTAGGTTTGAGAGACTCAAACCAAGCTCTGGAAAGAGAGTTGAGGATTCTTCAAGGATAGATCCGCATACAGGACAACCATGGGCGAAAATGGTTTATAAGCCTGTCAAATGCTTAAGAAGGGTGCCAATGAAGAAGATGCCTCAAGATATTTTGTCCAACATGAAGTGGTGGTACCTGGATAATGAAACTGCTGAAGCCATCATGGAGGATCAAGACGACAAAGTTCATTTGAGAGTGTATGATCCTCTGCATCTGATGAATCTGTCAAAAGAAGATCTGAAAAAGCTTCATGGTCAACATATCTTCTTCCATGAAGGATGGAGATCTGAAGCCAGAAAGTTCCAAAAAGTTGTCAGAGTTTGTATGGATGCGGGTATATATGCATGTAGTAGTATATATAGATCTAGTACTTAATCTTGATGTAAATAGTTAGAAGCTATCGTCAAGGGGGAGTCTGTTGGTACACCCTGTGTGACGATAGCAGTCTAAGCGATCTAACATTTTGGTTTAAGTAATATTCAAAGTATTGGGAATTAACTAGTGTTTGATATATATGTGTTTATGTATGTTTGACAGTTATTGATTGTGTGTTTGAACTTGATGTAACATATTACAAGAAGTTCAAACATAAAGTTCAAAGATTAATTCAAGCATAAGTTAATAACACAAGTTTCAAATACAAGTTAGTCAGATTCGAATTCTATAAGGTTGGACATTCGAATCTGTGTTAGATTCGAATGTGGTCCTAGATTCGAATGTAGGCAGATTCGAGAGTGTCAGATGGGACAAACTCGAATGGGCCTTGGGCCGGATTCGAGTTTGGACCATAACAGACTCGAATTAGCCTCTATAATTAGGGATAGACTCGATTAATTATCAGACTTTTTGCAGAATTAAAGAGTGATTAAAATCATTAAGCGATCTCGAGTTTATCATCAGTGTTAGTACCGTTTCGGAGAGAATCAGTTCGTAGGCTCGTTCGTGTGTCGTTCGTGCAGCTTCTGATAGTCTCCGTGTTTCTTGGTGAGAGTTGTTACCGTCTACCCGTTAACGAGGATTCCGCACTCGTTGACGGTTCCGCGTCTAGATAGATCTGTGTTTGGTAGACCTTACATCTCTGGTAGTTGTACATCCAGATTCTCAAAATAGAGCATCATTCTGCACTTCCAGCCAGAGAAGTTCTGATGATTGAACTTGGGAGGTTTTGCCATTGAACCATTGTCATAGTAAGAGGAAGAGCTGGCAGCACTGTTGTCCATGCGGAAATAGGGAGTAATGAGAAATCTAGAGTTAACACACATCTAAACTACTCCAATACTAGTTGTAGGTCCCAATATGTTTCCCTAGTATATTTCTCTAAGATGTAGAAGGGGGATGAATACAACTATTTAAAAAATTTAACACACTTTCTCAATGTTTGTATGTATATTATCAACAAGTGTTAATTACAAACAAGCCTGAACTGCGGAATGGTTCAAGCCGAGATGACAGAAACAAAAGAGACTACTAATCTAAGACTCACTCAGACTAGTTACAATGAATACACTCACAAAGATGAACTCACTGATATTACAAGACAGACAGACGGACAACTTGAACAAGAACAACTTTGACACACGTAACTCTCTTATTCAAGCATACTTTGCATGCATGAAAACACACTTCTATGCACGTTCTAAATATCACACTCTTGGTTTTCTCACATTCCTTAGAAGCTTCCTTTTATACTCTCACAGAGAATCCCAGTGAAGCTTCCTCATTGGATGTAGAGATTGTGGAATGTCTTTCCAAAAAGATAAAAATACTTTTCTGCACGTTCTGACAAAGCAGCATTTGTCTCTACATTGCAGAATCTTTGTCTTTTCTTTTTTTATCTCTGTTGTAGAAGGCTTTAACTAAAAGAGGAATGTCAACTTTAAACCTTTCATCTTCTGTTATGACCATTTTGATATAAGAAATGGTTTGTCACCCATTTCAAATATCAACATTGTCTTCATGTAACAGAATAGCGTGGGCAGTCTTGGCAGATTCTGTTTATCCACTTTATCTTTGACTTTGTAAACTGATCTTTTAGTCCAAGACAATACATGAGGACATGGAAACATATTCCATAAAGTGTTTAGCCTGTTCACAAAGAACAGGTTCTGTTCACAAAGAACAGAACACTTAGAATTTGTCCAAGTTTCTCAACATGTTAGAGCAGTGTAGACAGTTTATGTCCAGCCAATTCAACAGAACAGAACATATTGGACATTCTGCCTTAGTTGCAACAATTGCAACACGGGAAACAACTTTGACTAATATTGCAAATCACTTATCAAGTTTCAATAAGGCATTAACATGCCTTAAATTATACCTTCAAGTGCATCAAACAGGGTTGATTAATAATCTCCCCCTAAGATGTATAACAGGTTTGACTGAGGCCTTTTTGTGCCTAACATAGTATCTGACAAGAAGATGGTACGCATCCCCTTAGCCAATAAGAAGGTCTTAACTGGCCAAGGCGAACGGAGAAACACCAAAGTAAGCATCATCTCCAGCATTAGGACCCTGAAGTGTCTACGAAAGGGTTGTCAAGCAATCCTGGTCCACATGACGGAGAAGGAGCCGAAGGAGAAATGGCTCAAAGATATTCCTATTTTCTGTGATTATCCCAACGTTTTTCCAGAAGACTTACCTGGACTCCCACCCTTGAGACAAGTTCAATTCCAAATCGACCTACTGCTTGGTGCTGCACTAGTGGTAGAGCACCTTACCGTTTAGCTCCATCAGAAATGCAAGAATGGTCCAACCAGCTGCAGGAGCTCTTAGATAAAGGGTTTATCAAACCGAGTTCCTCACCCTTGGTCCATTTTTGTTCATAAAGAAGAAGGATGGAACCTTCAGGATGTTCATCGACTACCGGGAACTAAATAGCTGACGATAAAGAACTGGTACCGACTCCCTAGGATCGATGACCTGTTTTACCTACTCCAAGGGTCAAGTTTCTATTCGAAGATCGACCAAAGGTCTGGTTATCACCAGGTTAGAGTTCACGAGAAGCATATTCCAAAGACAGCCTTCAGAACCCGGTACGGTCATTATGAATTCCATGTAATTTCGTTTGGATTAACCAATGCACCAACAGTATTCATGGCCCTTATGAATCAGATGTGCAAACGATACTTGGACAAATTCATGATTGTCTTCATAGACGACATCTTACTATTCACGAAACAAGGAGAAGCCGAGAATCATTTGAGGCTAATTTTGGAGTTGTTGGAGAAAGAACAACTATATGCCAAGCTTTCAAAGTGTGATTTTTTTGCTAAGAGAAGTAAAATTCCTCGATCATGTGGTCAATAGTATTAAAATCCAAGTCAACCCTACGAATATCGATGCCATCAAGAATTGGGAAACTCCTAGAACCCCCATGGAGGTACGGCAGTTCCTAGGTCTTGCTGGGTATTATAGGCGATTCATCGAAAACTTCTCATAGATTGTCAGATCTTTAACATAATTGACCTGAAAGGACATTAAGTATAATTGGGGAGATGACCAGGAGACAACATTTCAGCTGCTGATGCACAAACTGTGTAGTGTGCCTATAATGTTTTTACCTGAAGGAAGCAAGAATTTGTAGTCTACTACAATGCTTCACACAATGGGTTAGGACGCGTGTTGATGCAGAAAGATAACGTCATAGCTTATGCTTCACGACAACTTAAGGTTCATGAGGTGAATTACACAACACATCATTTGGAGCTGGGAGCAGTAGTCTTTGCCCTTAACATTCAGAGACATTACTTGTACGAGACAAAGTTTACTGTATATACGGATGATAAGAGTCTCCAACACATCTTGAACAAGAAAGATATGAATATAAGGCAGCGCCGTTGGATAGACTTGCTGAGTGATTAGAATTGTGAAATTCGTTATCATCCGGGGAAATCTAATGTGGTTGCCGACTCTGAGCCAAAAGGAACGAGCTAAGCTGTTAAGAGTACGAGCCCTAGTCATGACTATTCAACCAAACCTTCCTTCCCAAATTCATGATGTGCAAATGGAAGCTGTTAAGGAGGAAAATGTGAAGAATGAAGCCCTGGGAGGCATGGACAAACAATTTGAGATAATGGCAAATGGGAACCGATTTCATGAACAGAATCTGGTTACCAAACTTTGGTGGAGTAAGAAAGCTGGTCATGGATGAAGGACACAAGTCAAGGTATGCCATTCACCCTGGATCTGACAAAATGTATCATGACCTCAAGGAGCTGTACTGGTGGCCTAACATGAAGGCTGACGTTGCCACATATGTCAGCAAATGTTTAACATGCTACAAGGTTAAGGCGGAACATCAAAAACCATCTAGGTTATTACAACAACCAGAAATTTCCCAATGGAACTCAGAACGGATAACCACAGACTCTATAACAAAACTCCCAAAGACATCCAGTGGGTACGACACAATTTGGGTAATAGTCGATCGTCTGACGAAATCTGCTCGTTTTCTACCCATCAGGAAAACCGACAAGATACACAAGTTGGCTCAAATTTACCTCATGGTAGTCGTCTCCAGACAGGAGTGCATGTCTCAATCATTTCAGTTAAAGTTAGCCGATTTACATCAAGATTTTGCCAATCGTTACAGCGAGCTTTGGGTACAAACTTTGACATGAGTACCACATATCACCCTTAGATCGATGGTCAGAGTGCAAGAATGATACAAACCCTAGACGATATGTTGCGAGTCTGTGTAATTGATTTTGGGAAAAGTTGGGATGCATTTGATCTTAATGGAGATCTCGTAAAACAACAGATATCACACGAGTCTTAAGGCTGCTCCATTTGAGGAACTGTATGGGCGGAAGTGTCGATCACCTCTTTGATGGGCCGAAGTCAGTGATAGTCAGATGGAATTCCAGACGGTCACCGCTTGGTCGAGGAGCCGGTAGAAATCATGGACCGCGAGGTCAAAAAATTGTTGCACAGTCACATACACTTTGTTAAAGTTAGATGGAATTTCAGACGTGGTCCAGAATTCACTTGGGAACACGAAAACTAGATGAAACAAAAGTACCCTCACCTTTTCTCAAGTAACAAGACCCATGAGGAAACAACATAAAATTTCGGGACAAAATTCCCTTTACGGTGAGACTGTAACAACCGACACCAAATCAGGTTAGCATTTGTCACCTAATTAATAGTCATTAGTATTAAATCAAAGTGATTAACAAGTTCATAAGGACTTTTCTTACATACAGAAACAATTTCTTCGGTGTAATCCGATGATATGACAAAGAAATTAATCCGATCAATTTACGACATAATAAATTTAATCAACTAAGTGCATGAGTTAATTAAGATTAGTGGCATTAATTATGCAATAACAGTCTTTCATAACTTTAATTATGTAATACAAAAACAATTTTATTAAACTAGTGTATTCAATAAGTATTTAGAAAAAAATACATAAAAAGGAAAATACAACAAACATATTTTGAATACTTTTATATTATATATAAAAGGAGTTGGTGCAAAAAGTTAATGTGTGTGTGTGTGTGTAAAATCTTTTTAATACCATTATAGCCAGCCACCATAGGAGGTACACACCCATATTTGACTTCTGTTTTTTTTATTTTCAACCCATGCACAATCTACATTAACTTTTTGCACCAACTCCTTTCGACTTCACTAGATTTACACTCAACCTCCACTCATTTCATCATTTGCAAGACTTCTTTTCCTCCATAAATAGAAGGAACTCTTTCACTTCATTTCCAAAACTTTCAAGAGCCAAAAACACTCTTCTTCTCCTCTCCAAAATCCGGCCACCATAATCCACACACAACACTTCAATTTTCTCTTTTGTTCTTCAAGAATTCAAGTAGTTAGGGTGTGCAACTAGTTCAAGATCACTTCTCCTAATCATTTTCTTTCTTTTATTCATCAAAGTAAGTAGAAACTATCTAATTTACTCTCTTTATTTAAGTTAAATACATGTCTTGCTTAATATACAATCACCAACAAGAACAAGTTTCATCAAAAGCTAAGTTCATGAACAAGTAGTTTTTATTTTACAGTTGTTACTACAAATATGTTTATAAAAGTATGGACACAAAATGTAGGAATTAATATTTGAAAACAAGAGTTATAAACATGCTTCATAACCTTTTATACATGTGGTTTTTGAATAAACAACAAAAATCACAAGTTGTTGCAAGGTTGTGAAATTCAGATTTTTGGCAGAAACATTACATCAACTTTGAAATATCATAATTAATTCAACACTTAACGAAATGAGTTGATTCTTTTTTAATAATTTAGATATATGTCTTAACTAAATATCTGGAAGTTTTCATAATTTAATACGAAGGTTTGAACCCCCAAATGCTGTTTGGAACCGAAAAGTCTAACAGTTCATTTGTTGCTTATATATGAGTTTTAACGGACTATTTCCCAAACCTAAACACCTCAAAAAATGACTTTTTATCTTGGAAATTTCCTTATATATAGTAGTTTCATGATTAATAATATCAAAGCCCAAATCATTTTGGAGCTATGTTTAAAATAACCTCAAAGTAGGCCAAAAAGTCTCGATAAATCCTGGAAATCCTTATAAATAAAGTTGAACTTTAAATGGGTGTTTATGAACTTGTTATGTTGGGTGATTAAATTTAAAATCATCATGCATACACATTATCATTTAGAGACATTATTAAGTCTCTCATACCATTTAGGTATCGGTTAAGTCTGTTCGAGCATCATTTCAAGTCATCATCTCGGTCATCATTTTTCACTCTCACTACTACGTGAGTTTCCATAGCCCCTATTTTTACTTGATCGTATTATTTGGAGTGAGAATACATGCTCAACTTTTTTCTATGGACACAAGTATTCGAATCATTTTATGTATTACATAAGTTTACACTTCACCACCGCCTTCAATCATGAACCGTTAATTACTTCGTAAACGTGAATATTATGGATAGATCTATTTGGGTTGACGCCCCATCCGGGTTGGTCGCACCAATTGTAATCGAATGCATAATGATTTGACAATATTTGGTATTATTGTGTTGGATACCACATAGGGCACACAAAAGTTAAGTTTCTGGTGGTCATGCGACTTATGGTATTACCTAAATTATTTGATCCGTTTATGTTTACAACTCAATGAAATCTTGTGCTTTCCATACGTTGTCTATATTTATTGTGTAAACCTGTGAGCTCACCAACTTTATGTTGATGTATTTAGCATGTTATTCTTAGTATCATAAGGGCTTCATTTCCACATTCACGACTATCAGTCAAATTTTGCAAGCTTTGGAGTCAAGGAGCATTTTGAAAACAAATATGGAGATTTATTTGCATAACTAGATTATTATTTATTTTTGGTCATGTATTTTAAGCTCCATAATTCGTGAACTCTTTTATTTTCGTGATTGTAAACATTATTTATAAGTAATGTATTTCGAAAATGTCCCATATAGTGGTCGTTCATTATGATTGTGACTATGTCTCCATGATGCCACGCCTCATTTCCAAGCGGGGTATCGAGGTGTGACAATAAATTCTTGACTGAATTTATTTTGGCTGATGAATAAGAGAGACATCAAGATTTGAGATTAGATGTTCAAGGAAAGCTACAAAGGGAAATTGATGATATGCTGAATCTGCTCGACAAAGAAGAGTTGAATAAAAAATTGAATATGGAAAAAAGACTGTGATTGATTGCACAACCCTATGCCGAATTTATCAAGAAAAGAAATCACCTACCTTTTTTGGAATATCTGTTAGAAAGAAAGATATTTTGCAAGGAGCAAGCACCTCTCACATTGTTGAAACTTATCAGAGTTATTGAGCCGAACATGCCACATTCAGTGAATTATGCATGTTTTTAACAAAATAAAGCACAACCTGTTAAAGTAGTTAGAGTGTGACATACGATAGTAGAGCTCAAAAGAATTGACAAAGATAGACTTGTCAACATTTTTTTATCCTGTATTCACCGTTCTCCGTTCTCATCAACAGATTTACAAATTCCGCGAAACAGAATTCTTTAGTGTCTACATTGAAGATATTAAAGATCTATTCGATGAACTCTGTAGAAACAAACGAGAAGAGAACTGCCATTTTGCGTTGAAAGCCATTTTCCACTTCATGCACACCAAAATGGTTCTATTGTTTATCCAAGACCTACAGATTGGAGTGGAAAGGGGAATGATAAGGATTATTGTTACGACACCTGATCGAAATATGAAGGAGATTGTAAAATACAGAGCTCAACAAGTTTTCAGATGGAACCCTCAGAATGGTACTGATCTCATGAAGAGGAGTTTTAGATGAAGACTAGTTGAAGCGACCTAAAGACGGCATGACAAAGATGGAAAGGATGATGACAGTGTACTTCATATCCAAAATATAGATTCGATTGAGCAGTCGAAGATGCATTCGAAGATTTGAAAGAAAATTGGGCTATGAACACCGAATCCAGTATACTTTCATAAAAGGGGGAGATTGTGGGGTATTTTTATCTTTGTTTATGAATGTAAAGTGGAGGGGCCTATTTGTAATTTTCTTAATGTTGTTTAGAGTATAATATCAAAATGAATGTAACTGTGTGTAGGTTTTATAGGTAGGTTTTTGAGAGTGATTATTGAGCCGCATTGTAATAGCAAACATATTTACTCAATATTAATCATTTTATTGAGCTTATTAAATCTGTTATTATTATGTTCATCTTGATTTCAATTGGATTTTGATACTATCAATAGGGTTACACATATTGCACACCCAAAAAGATAAGAAAATCATTGATGATCATTTTACTAGGAAAAACTGTAGAGGGACTTAATTGTATATTTGATATTGCAAAGGTAAATTATTATTAATTAGGTTGTGATTAAGGGTTGTCAATATAGTTAAATAGGTTAAATTAATTATTATTAAAAAATAATTATATATAAAAGGTAAATTTATTATTTTTAGATACTAATAGTTTAAGTGATAATTATGGAGATAATCATCGAAATTCTATTTAAATTAACCTAACTAAATAATTACTTAAGAGATCACATAGGGTTTAATAATCAAGCAATCATCAAACTAAAAACCCTAGACTAAAACCTCGTCTCTCTCCTCCATCCCTTCTTGCCCCTCGGCTGAACCCTAGCAACTCTAGGGTGATTTGATTTGATGTTCTTACGTGTCCTCTAGAGGTGAAGTCCATCAAGATGCAATGTATGTGGATATGTAGGTCCCGAGAGGTTTCCCAAGTATATAGCCTAAAGCTGTAGAGGGGGGGGGGGGGGTGAATACAGCTATTTAAAAACTACACACTATTTTCTCAATGTTTGTATGTATTATCAAAAAATGTTAATTACAAACAAGCTTGACTGCGGAAAGGTTCAAGCTGAGATGACAGATACAACAGTATGTTAACTAGTCTAAGACAGACATAAACTAGTTACAATGAATACACTCACTAAGAATCACTCACTGTGTTTACAAGACTCAGAAGGACAGCTTGAATAAGAACACCTTAAACACAAAGCACTGTTTTATTCAAGCAGACTTGCATGCATGAAAAGACACACTCAAATGCACGTTCTGATTTTTCACTCTTGGCTCAGCACTTAGCTTTGTTTGCTTAATCTTTCAATCCTTGGAAGTTTCCTTTTATACTCACTCAGAGGATCTAAGTGAAGCTTCTTCATTGGACGAAAAGAAAAAGGCGAAGTCTTGTTGAAAAGACAACATAAACTTTTCTACACATTCTGAAAAGCAGACTTGTCTTCATGTTGGCAGAACTTTTGTCTTTTCACTTTGTCTACTGTTGCATAAGCTTTAACTAAATAAGGAATGTCAACTTTGCATCTTTCTTCCTTTTTTAAGGCCTATTTTGATATAAGAAAAGGTCTGTCACCCTTTATCAAATATCCTTTTGTCTTCATGTGACAGAACAGCTTGGGCAGGGTGAGTAGTTCTGTTTTCCACTTTGTCTTCGACTTTGTAAACTGATCTTGTAGCCAAAAACAATACATGACGACTTGGAAACATATTCCATAAAGTGTTTAACCTGTTCACAAAGAACAGAACACTTGTAAACTGCCCAAGCTGCTCACCAGTGTAGAGCATCGTAGACAGTTTATGTCCAGCCTGTTCAACAGACTTAACAGCTTGGACAAACTGCCTTTGTTGCAACACATGCAACAGGGTAAACAACTTTGAGCTGATATTGCAAATCATTTTCAGGTTTCAATAAGGCATATAAAAGGCCTTAAATTCAACCTTCAAATGCATCAACAGGTTTGATTAAGAATCTCCCCCTCAGATGCAGAACAGGTTTGATTGAGGCCTTTTTGTGCCTAACAATCTCCCCCTATTTGCAATAACCAGTCTAAGCTGGCTTTATCAAGAATCATTATATATTTTTACAGTGCACTTGCTGAAATAAAATTACAACATCAAAGTAAAGTAAAAGATAAGTTTATACATACACTGATTCTTGATTACATAAAACAACACATGTTTTTACAAAAGTACAACTTATGTACTGATGTATATTACAACTGATGTAAAATAAAAATTACAACTTATGTAATTAAAGTACAACTAATGTACAACAGGTTTTGGACTGTTTGTGTTAGGAACAGATAATGCTAAGCCTGTCCAACAGATGGACAGCTTCCATTCTTCACCTACCCTGATGCTAGATGGACTTCACTGTACTGGAGGTGGCAATCCTTCTTCAAACATTCTTTCAAGTTCCTCCCTTGTTTCTTCCATATCCTGAATTTCAACTCTGAGAAACATGAAGTTTTGATCTTGAAGCTCACCTCTGTCATAAAAACCTCTCAGCTCATCCCAGATGGCTGCTCTCCATTTACTGGACTGTTTGAAGGAGTTGGCAATTCTGAAGGCTGCAAGCTGCTTAAGACCGACTTTGTGTAGCTCTGAAGCTCTCTGAAAACACTTTTTCTAGGTTAAGGGATCTACAAAAATTGCCCCCAACTCAGGTTCTTCAAATGTCTTGCCTTCTTCAAACTCCACTCCTTTGGGCAGGCTGTGGTTAACTCCTTTGATTTCCACAACATAGTCTCCTTGTTCAATCATCATAAGGAGTTCTTCCAGCTCTGAATCTTTCCTTGTCCTCCTGGCCTTTATCTTAGGATATGTCACAGAGACACCCTCACTTATATCATTTGAGATCAGGCCAAGGTCTTTCACTCTCTCCATTAACTTCTTCACATATGCCCTGATAGTCTTAGCCGTTTCTGACTTAGACTGGCTCAGGGCAACTGCTAGTTCCACCCATTCCCTGTATCCCATTTGAGCAACATCAGTGTGATCATAAGATTCCAAGTTCAGGGCCTGTTGCACCCATCCTAGTAATTTGCGATTTCCACTGTTTGCCTTTTCTTGAAATAGGAACAGCTTTAATATTTGGTTCCTTGACAAGTCTTCGGTCAGCAACATCATGAAACTTCTTTCTTGCCCGGTTGTCAAAATGGAATTGGGCTCTAGCAGAGGGTACTTTTGTCTTGGTCAGAGAGACCTGAGCACCCTTTTCTTTTTCAACTTCCTTCTCTCCTGCTGAGTCTTTAGCAGCTTCCATCAGTTTCTTCTGCACACATCCAAGGAAGGCATTTTGATTTTGCTTGCCTCTTGAAGTGCAAAAGTTTTGGCAGCTTTGGCAGAGGCTTCTTCTTTTCTTAGAGCTTCCATGGCTTGAAGTTGTTCATCTCTGAACTCAAAGTATTTATCCATGGGAAGACCCAATTCCTTTGCCCTGGCTTTGTGAAATTTTAAGTCTGCTGCTTTCTGCTGTTGAGGATCAACTGCTGCTTTTTCTTTTCCTTTAGCTGCTGTAGTGATAGCAGCTTCAGGAAATTCCTCCTCTTCTTCTTCTTCTTCTTGTAAAATTTGATGCCTCCTCCTGCTGCTTGGCCTGTCCTCAGGAATGAATTCCTCCCCCTTAGACTGAGCAGGGTTTGGAGATTCAGCCTGAGTAGGCTGAGCAGCTTGGGAAGCACCTTCCATTGTACCTGTAGTTGACGTCCCTGCTGGTTGACCAGTGGGTATTGCAGGCACTGATTTCTCCTTAGGAAAAGAAGCTTTCTCCCCCTTAGACTTAGTCTTCGAGGCAGATGACTTCTCCCCCTTTGAAGGAGATGTACCAGCACCTTCAACACCTGGTCTGCCTGAAGACACGAAGTCAGCAGGCTTGCCAGTAGTTTTGGCAGCAGGCTTGGGGCCAACAAGTCTATTCACTAAGAAGGCCAGGTTGTCCTTCACCTCTTCAAGCTGAGAAAGGCAGGTTTGAAGAGAAGAGGCCTGGGTGTCAGCAAGAGAGGTCAGTTTGACAATGTTTTCCCTATCAGAAGCTGTGAACAACAAACTTTGAAGCTGTGCAAGATGTAGTTCAAGAGAATCTTGCACATCAGCAAGGTTTGATGACACAGAATTGGATAGAGAACCAATAAGTGTATTCAAGCTGGTCAGAGTGACAGGAAGTGTAGAATTGCAAGAAGTTAGGAGAGATGACAGCTGTTGAGAAATAGCTGTCAGTGAGGACACAGAGTCCTGTTGGAGTGAAAGAATTGAGGATAGGGAAGTAGAGACAATTTGCAGCTGTGCAGTGAGTGCAAGAAGCTGTGGAGAGTTGTTAGGTTGTGGAGTGGCTGGGAAGGAATCCATGAACAGATCAAAGAATCCCTTAAGCTGTTCAGACACAGAGTCTGAAATGAGAGAGGGTAGAGAAGACATGGAGGTTTCTAAAGAACCAACTTTGTTGGTCAGCAAAAAAAGCTGATCCTTCAAAGGCAGGTCTTTAGGGGATGGAGGTGTATGAGTGGACTGTTTAGATTGTGTTGAGGGAGATGAAGAGGATGAGGCTGGTGTGTGAGGATGTAATGGAGAGGGAAGAGGAACATTTGAAAGAAGCTCCATAGACTGGGCAAAAGTAATGTGGCCCAGCTTGGAGGGGTCAAAGGGTCCCTCAACAGGGGCAGTAGATTCATCATCAGGAGAAGGGGTTGACGTTGGGGGCCTTTCAGATGCTGCTTGTGTTGCAACACCTTCATTAAGGTCAGTGGGTGTTCCCTCTACAGTGCCTTGGTGTAAAGGCACCTCATCATGGGGTGATGGGATATGCATTTCAACACCAGCAGTGGTGAAACCTGCTGATGGAGTTTGCATAGAAGGGGCAGCCTCACCCAAGGGATGGTATGTTCCCTGAGGTTCATCTGCTTGGGTTGTTGGTCCCTCAGCAGTTGTTTGGTGTTGAACAGTTGTATCATAGGGAACAGAAGTTTGAGGCTGATCTGCTGATTGGTCTAAACTAGCAGTGTTGACACCTCGTGCAGACTCAGAGTGTAGAGAAGTATGAAGTGGGGACAGTGTGGACGCAGTATGGAGTGGAGAGGACTCCTGTCTTTCAATATTCTTAGCCTGTTGGGAGGCTGGAATAGTTGAGGTGGCTGTCTCCATTTGTACAACTGGTTCCTGTTGGGAGGAACCAGAGGGTCTAGGCTGACTCTGGGTAGACTCATCATGGAAGGAAGCAGGCTCCAAGTGTGCTGAACCTTCTCCCAAAATAGGAGAGGCAGCAGGGGTTGCTTCCTTTTCAACTGAACCCTGTTGAGAGGGAACAGACGGGCTAGATTGGGCTGTTGGTTTCTTTTTGCGTTGGTATAGAATGTGAGATGAAGTGGGGGATTTTGGAGAGGAGATGAGAGGTTCAGACTGGACAGATTTGGAGACTGGGTCAGAAATAGGTGGGTGAACCTGTTCCATAGTCTCAGGTGCCACAGAGGCACCAGCCACAAAGGCTTCAGGGTCAACAAATGACCCAGGGTGAGGAGCCTTGTTAGGCACAAAAAGGCCTCAGTCAAACCTGCTCTACATCTGAGGGGGAGATTTTATAATCAAACCTGTTGATACATTTGAAGGTTGAATTTAAGGCCTGTTATATGCCTTATTGAAACCTGAAAATGATTTGCAATATCAGTCTAAAGCTGTTCTATACGTTGCATGTGTTGCAACCAAGACAGTTTGTCCAAGCTGATCAGTCTGCTGATCAGGCTGGACATAAACTGTCTACGCTGCTCTACACTGTTGAGCAGCTTGGGCATTTTTAAAGTGTTCTGTTCTTTGTGAACAGAACCTGTTCTTTGTGAACAGGCTAAACACTTTATGGAATTTGTTTCCAAGTCATCATGTATTGTTTTTAACTACCAGATCAGTTTACACAGTTGAAGACAAAGTGGAAAGCAGAACCGCTCAGCCTGCCCAAGCTGTTCTGTTACATGAAGACAAACGGATATTTGAAAAAGGGTGACAGACCTTTTTCTTATATCAAAATAGGCCTTTACAAGGAAGAAAGACGCAAAGTTGACATTCCTAAAATGGTTAAAGGCAATGCAACAGTAGAAAGTAAAAAGACAAAAGTTCTGCACAAGAGAAGGCAAGTCTGCTTTTCAGAAAAGTGCAGAAAAGTTATATTGTCTTTTCAAACAAGACTTCTCCTTTTTCATTCTGCCCAATGAAGATGTTTCTCTTAGATCCTCTAAGTGAGTATAAAAGGAAGCTTCTAAGGTCAGAAAGAATGTGAAGAAAGCTAAGTGCTTAAACCAAGAGTGAACGTGCAAGTGTGATATTCATGCATGCAAATCTTCTGTAAACAAGCTTCTGTGTGTCTAAGCTGTTTACCAAAGCTGTTCCTTAAAGTCTTGTAAAATACAGTGAGTGCATCTTAGTGAGTGTGTTCATTGTAATCTAGTTTGAGTGTGTCTTAGACTAGAAACCATACTGTTGTATTCTGTCATCTCAGCTTGAACAATTCCGCAGTCAAGCTTGTTTGTAATTAACATTTGTTGATAATACATACAAACATTGAGAAAAAGAGTGTGTAGTTTTTAAATACTGTATTCACCCCCCCTCTACAGTTTATTACTATATACTTTGGGAACCTTTCGGGACCTACAACTGGTATCAGAGCACTTTAGAGTGTGTGTCATTCTAGATCTCTCATAATCCCAAGTTTCCATGGACAACAGTGCTGCAAACTCTTCTTACTATGACAATGGCTCTATGGGCAAGCCTCCAAAATTTAATCATCAAAACTTCTCTGGTTGGAAGTGCAGAATGATGCTCTATTTAGAGAATCTGGATGTACAACTGCCAGAGATAGTGATGGAGGGTCCCTATGTGCCAACCTCTGTTACTACAATAACTCCAGCGGTTGAAGGAGCTGCTCCTGAAATCAGGACCTTTGAGAAAGCAAAAGCTCAATGGTCTGATGAAGACAAGAGAATGGTAGCTCTGGATGCAAAGGCCAGAAACAACCTGGTCATTTCTCTTCCTGATGATGTGTTCAAGCAGGTTGAGAAGATGAAGACTGCAAAGGAGATGTGGGATACTCTGTGTACCGTCTATGATGGACCCACAATCACACTGGACAACAGGATTAACAATCTTGTTAGACAGTATGAACTCTTCTTTGCCAAACCAAAGGAGTCTCTCACAGAAACCTACACCAGGTTCACTGCTCTGGTGAATGATCTCAAAGCTGTTGGGATCACCAAGGACAGTCTTACTTTGGTGAACAAGTTTCTGGACATTTTACCTGAGGAGTGGAACTATTTCTCAACCATCCTAAGAAACTCAGGTACTATCAGAAGTATGGATCTGGTCCATCTGTATGGATCCTTACTGAATGATGAACAATCAAGGCAGCAAAAGAGGAATGCCTTGGAAATGTCCAGAAGAGGTACTGCCTTTGTGGCTAATGTGAGACAGTCTGTTAATCAGGTGAGTGATGTGTTCACTCAACCTGATCAACAGGATGATGATAAGGAGGAGGTGTCTGAAGAAGAAGAGGCTGCAGATCTTACTGAACAAGATGATGAGCAAATGATAGCTATGCTTGTCAAAAAGTTCAGCAAGAGAAGATTTGGAAGAAGTATGCTACAAGGAGGTGCAAGTGCTGGCAAAAAGAAAGCATTTGACAAATCCAAGGCTGAGTGCTTCAAGTGTGGCAAAACTGGCCATATAGCTGCTGACTGTGTGTCAAAAGCTGTTGGTAAGTCATCCAAACCTATCAAGACTAACAGGGATGATGGCTATAGGGTTAAGTACCTTATGGCCATGGCTAAGCTGAGGAAATTGGAAAACTCTGTGTCTTCCAATCGCCAGAAGGGACTCATGGCTGAGACATGTGACTGGGAGGAATCTGATTCATCATCTGATGAAGAAGATAATCAGTGTCTGATGGCCAACTCTGATGTTCCATCAACAAGCAGTTTCAAACAGGACATGGCTGAAGCTGAAGCCTTCAGCAGCTTGGAGAACTGGAATCCTACAATGATGTATAAGGTACAAAATTTTATGGCTTACAGTTCTGAAGAAAAAGTTAAAATGTTTGAATACATGCTTGTTGATCTGAAAGCTGCTGTTGAGAAGCATGATGCTTTATTATCTGAAATCTCTAAGCTTAAAGCTGATCTTAAAACTAAAACCAGTAAACTGGACAGTTTCTATAAGTTGGAAACTGAGCTTGATGAATTAAAACACATCAACTCCATTTTACTGGAAGAAAAGAGAGAAACAGATATAAAGCATGCTAAGCTTCAAAAGATAGTTGACTCTTGGTGCCAATCTGCACAAAAAGTCAGCCATTGTATCAGTCAACAGATCCCTGCTCAAATCCAAGCCTATCTTGGAGGGGATCTTGACACAGCAGCTTCCATCGTTGAAATAAGTAATTTGAAAGAAGACTTGTCCACTCTTGGTGAACTTCCAAATACATTCATCCAAAATGTGAATGGTAAACTTATTTCAACAAACAGGTTTGTCAGGCCTCAAAATACTGACAGCTTGTGTGAACTCAGCTCAAAAGCTGATGTTGGAGTCTGTTCTCCAAAACAGCCTGCTAAGTGCTCTGCTAGCTCACACAAGCAGAAGAAAGGAAAACATGCTCAAACTGAAGCTGTGGATGCTAAGCCTGTTGACAAAACAAGTTCAGAGCCCAAAGCTGTTGGTAAAAAGCATGTTAATCCTTTTGATGCTAAACATTTTGAAAATAAGTTTTCAAAAAGTAAGCAGCCTGTTTTCAACAAGGGTAAGTCTCAGGTTGAAAACAAAACTGCTGTGATTTCAAATAAGTTTTCAAATCATGGTGGTAAGTTGGTTTTAAATGAAAATAAGTTTTTCAAAACCAAACACAGTGAGTATGCTGATAGGCAGCATAAATCACAACTCAGTAGGGGCAAAGGCAAAGCCATTGCTCAAACTGAGACAACTGGGAATAAGTTTCCCAAACCTGTGGAAGCTCAAAAGCCAATCAAGCTTCCTGTCTTTGACATCTGTCCTCCCAAAAAGAGGAAAGAAGAGACAGTCAAAGCTGTGGCCTTTGAACTTACCACACAAGCTGTTGATTTTACAAAAAATGCTAAACCTGAAAGAATCAACAAAAACAGCTCAGAATGTGTTTCTGAAGGTCCTTCTTCCAAAAGTACTAAAAAGAGAAAATGCTACAAGTGTGGGAAGAAGACACATCTGGCCAAGGATTGTCCTGAACCTGAGGACTTGAGGCCTGTTGGCTCTGCTGTTTCCCTCACAGCTGTTACAAGCAGTGGTGGAAATGACATAGTCACTGAGGATGGTATTCAAACTGATACCATTCAAATAGGGAATATTAGTGTGGACATTCAAAATCCATCAACAAGTGTTGATGAAGTAGGAGAACTCATCTGTGTGATGAGTTCCCCTAAAAATAACTAATAATTCTCTTCTCACTCTGCAGGAAAAACAACCTTCCCAGGTTTGGTACTTGGACAGTGGCTGCTCAAGGCACATGACAGGTTGTAAAGAACTGCTGAGTGATCTCAGGCCTGAAAAAGGGCCAAAAGTCACCTTTGGTGACAATGTACAGGGATCCACTGAGGGATATGGAACTCTTAAAGCTGGTGCTGCAGTGTTCAAAAGGGTAGCCTATGTGGTTGGGCTAAAACATAACCTTGTTAGCATAAGTCAACTGTGTGATGCTGGCTACAAGGTTAACTTTGATGAGCACCTGGGTTACATATTGGATTCCCAAGGCAAAGTTGTGCTGTGTGCTCAACGAAAGAAAGGTGTATATGTTGTGGATATGCATTCTGCTGATCCCACAACTGAAACCTGTTTTCTCACAAGAACCAATGCTGATCTAAACTGGTTATGGCATAGAAGACTGTCACACCTGAACTTCAAGAACATCAATAAACTCTGTAAGAAAGAGTTGGTGACAGGTTTGCCTTCTATTACTTTTGCCAAAGATAGATTATGCACAGCTTGTGAGAAAGGCAAGCAGAGAAAAACATCTTTTAAATCCAAACATAATTTCTCTATTGATACTCCACTCTTCTTAATCCATATGGACTTGTTTGGACCTATTAATGTCCTAAGTCTAGGAGGAAGAAGATACACTCTTGTAATGGTTGATGAGTTCTCCAGGTACACATGGGTGATCTTTTTGAAGAGCAAAGGAGAGGCTGCGAGAGAAATTATTGGATTTGTTAAAAAGATGGAAATACTGAACTCTGCCCAAGTAAAACAGCTTAGAAGTGATCATGGTACTGAATTCAGAAACAGTACTCTTGAAGACTTCTGTGAAGAGAAAGGTATCAGTCAAAACTTTTCAGCAGTAAGAACTCCTCAACAAAATGGAGTTGCTGAAAGGAGAAACCGAACTCTCATTGAAGCTGCCAGAACCATGCTGTGTGCATCAGGATTGCCTTCATCATTTTGGGCTGAAGCAGTCAACACTGCCTGCTTCACTCAAAACAGATCCTTAGTGGTGAAAAGGTTCAACAAGACCCCCTATGAGCTGCTCAAAGGGAGAAAGCCAAATGTCAGCTATTTCCATGTGTTTGGATGTCCCTGTTTCATTCTGAATCAAAGGGACCAGCTGTCAAAATTTGAACCTAAAGCTGATGAAGGGGTGTTTGTTGGTTACTCTTCTATCTCCAAAGCCTACAGAGTATACAACAACAAAAGAAAGGTGATAGATGAATCTATCAATGTCACCTTTGAAGAGTCCAAGAATGCCTCCACCAAAGCTGTTCCTGAATCAGTTTCAGGAGACCTCAACTTTGATGATCTGATGCATTCAATCAATGAAGAGGACTCAAAAGCTTCCACAACACCCAGTGTGGAACCTGCTAATCATAATGGACATGATGATGATTATGTCAATACACCCTGTGTGAATAAATGTACTGACTTAATTACAACTGCATGTCCAGAACCTATCAATGCTGATTTCCCCAGTTCCTCTGCTGATATGTCCAACAGTGGTCAGACATGTTCAACAAGTGAACAGGCTCAAGACAACAGTGTGTCTGAAAATCTTGAGAGCTGTTCAACAGGACCTGCTGAAGATGTTAACAACTCTGGTAAGTCATCATTGAAAATGCCAATTATGTTTTTTCTTTGGAGGGGCAGGGACCAGCTTCCTACTTTGTTTCTCTCAAACTGATGAGTTCTTCTTGCATGGCATGATCCAATTGGCTACTTTGTGCTTCATCCACTCCTCTTTGCTCCATCAGTGAACAAAACTAGAGAACATACAAAAGTTCCCTAAGCTGTCCCACCGAGTTTGTATCCCTTTATTGATGTCACCAATTATTTGTCATTGGGGGGACACCTGATCCACTTAGGATCAT
>JAANYP010006036.1:0-37497 GCA_020465985.1 Centrapalus pauciflorus | reverse complement strand
TCCTTCAGCTGGTGGATGGGACTACACTTGACATGGCCAAATGGATATTCTTGAACATGAAGAACCTGGTACAACAAGAGCCAAGACCAGCAGCTGTCAGATATCCCAGGTTCCTGAGTCTCATCTTCTGCCATGTCTGTGGTGAGCATCTATATCTCTCTCAACCCCTACTTAAAACTGCTGCATTCCCTGTGATAGGGAATAGGGTGTTTCATACTCCTGTACTGGAAAATGAGCCTCCTCTCTCAACACCAATGAGGAGGCTGTTGGGTTTAGTGGAAGGACCCTCTGCTGTGAGGGTGGATCAAGTCACTGCTGCTCCCGGTGGAAAATCCAAAGCCAGGTCTAAGTTGGTAAAAAGGACCTTGGCAGCTGAAGCTGGGCCTGCTAAAAAGAAGGCCAAAACAGCTCAAGCTGAGTCTGCTCCCTTAGCCTCTGTGGCTGAGGAAGAGCAGATTCCTCACCTTGGCTCATTTGTTGAGCCTGAAGCCTTTGTGGCTGGTGCCTCTGTGGCACAAGAGACTATGGAACAGTCCAGCCCCACTGTTCCTGACCCAGTCTCCCATCCAGTCCAAACAGATCCCCTCTCCTCTCCACAATCACCCACTTCATCCATTCGTTATCAAAAAAAATCCTTAGCCAAAAAGAAACTAGCCCAGAAAACAGTCTCCTCTGTTCCCTCTCAACAGGGTTCAGTTGTAAAAGAAGCAACCCAAGCTGCCTCTCCTATTTTGGGAGAAGGTTCAGCTCATTTGGAGCCTGCTTCACTCCAGCCCGAGTCACCCTTGAGTCAGCCTAGACCCTCTGGTTCCTCCCAACAGGAACCAGTTGTACAAATGGAGATACCCACATCCACTATCCCAGCCTCCCAACAGGCTGAGGATATTGAAAGACAGGAGCCCTCTCCGCTCCACACTGAGTCCACACTGTCCCCCACTCATATCTCCTTACACCCTGAGTCTGCACGAGGTGCCCACGCTGCTGATATAGACCAATCAGCAGCTCAGCCTCAAACTTCTGTTCCCCATGATTCAGCTGTTCAACACCAAACAGCTGCTGAGGGACCAACAACACAAGCTGATGAACCTCAGGGATCATACCATCCCTCTGGTGAGGCTGATCCCTCAATGCAAATTCCATCAGCAGGTTTCACTACTGCTGATGTTGAAATGCATATCCCATCTCCCCATGATGAGGTGCCTTTAGACCAAGGCACTGCAGAGGGAACCACCACTGGTCTTCATGAGGGTGCTGCAACACAAGCAGCATCTGAGAGGCCCCAAATATCATCTCCTTCTCCTAATGATGCAGCTACAGCCGCTGCTGAAGGACCCCTTGATCCCTCTAACCTGGGCCACCTTACTTTTGCCCAGGCTATGGAACTATTGTCCAAAGTTTCTCTTCCTTCTCCCTCTCATCCTCAAACACCAGCCTCATCATCATCTTCTCCATCTACTCACTCCAAACAGTCCACCCATACACCACCATCTCCCAAAGACCTGCCTTTGAAGGATCAGCTTTCATTGCTGACCAACAAAGTTGGTTCTTTGGAACATACCATGCACTCCCTACCATCCATAATCTCAGACTCTGTGTCTGAGCAGATCAAAGGATTCTTTGATACGTTTAAAGAATCCTTCCCAGTTACTCCACAAGCTGACCACTCTCCACAGCTGCTTGCACTCACTGCACAGCTGCAAAATGTAACCAACTCTCTTTCCTCTATCCTCTCCTCACAACAGGACTCTGTGTCCTCTATGACAGCTATTTCTCAACAGCTGTCCTCTCTCCTCACTTCCTGTAATACTACCATTCCTTCCACATTGGCCAGCCTGAACACTCTTATAGGCTCTCTATCAAATTCTGTGTCATCAAACCTTGCTGATGTGCAAGATTCTCTTGAACTTCATCTTGCACAGCTCCAAAGTTTGTTGTTCACAGCTTCTGATAGAGACAACATTGTTAAGCTGACCACTTTTGCTGATTCCCATTCTTCTTCTCTTCAAAACTGTCTTTCCCAGCTTGGTGAGGTGAAGGACAACTTGGCTTACTTAGTGAACAGCCTTGTTGGTCCTAAACCTCCCAAACCTGCTGGCAAGCCTGCTGACTTTGTGTCTTCAGGCAGACCAGGGGTTGAAGTCGCTGCATCATCTCCTTCAAAGGGGGAGAAATCATCTGCCTCGAAGACTAAGTCTAAGGGGGAGAAGATTCCTTCTCCTAAGGAGATACCAGTGTCTGCAACCCAAACTGATCAACCAGCAGAAACAGGTGCAGCTGAAGGTGCTTCCCAAGCTGCTATGCCTACTCAGGCTGGCTCTCCAAACCCTGCTCAGTCTAAGGGGGAGGAAGTCATTCCTGAGGACAGGCCTAGCAGCAAAAGGAGGCACCTTATTCTTTCAGAGGAAAAAGAAGAAGAAGAAGAAGAAGAAAGTATTCCTGAAGCTGCTGTCCCTAAAGCAGCAGCTAAAGGAAAAGAAAAGGCAGCGGTGGATCCTATTGAGCAGAAACAGGCAGAAACTCAGTTTCACAAAGCCAGAGCCAAAGAGATGGGCCTCCCTATGCACAAATACTTTGAGTTTAGGGAAGAACAACTTAAGGCTCTGGAAGAGTTAAGAAAAGAAGAACAATCTGCCAAAGCTGCTAAGTCTCTTGCCCTCCAAGAAGCAAAGAAAATAAAAATGTCTACCTTGGAGGTGCAAAAGAAAATAATGGAAGCTGCCAAGCAATCAGCAGGAGAAAAAGGGAAGGAAGTGGAAAAAGGTACTCAGGTCTCAGTGACCAAATCAACAGTACCTTCTGCCAGAGCCAAATTCCATTTTGACAACTTGGCCAAAAAGAAATTTCATGATGTTGCTACTAGAAGGCTGGCCAAGGAAGGAATTGTCAAAGCTGTTCCCATATCAAGAAAAGGCACTCAGTGGAAACTTCAGATCACAAGGATGGGTGCAACAGGCCCTGAATTGGAATCATATGATCACACTGATGTGGCTCAAATGGGTTACAGGGAATGGGTGGAACTGGCAGTTGCCCTGAGCCAGTCTAAGTCAGAAACGGCTAAGACTATCAGGGCATACATAAAGAAGCTGATGGAGAGAGTGAGTGAGTTGGGCCTGATCCCTAAAGAAGTCAAAGAGGGTGTCTCTGTGATATCCCCTAAAATCAAGGCCAGAAGGAAAAAGAGAGATTCAGAGCTGGAAGAACTCCTTATGATGATTGAACAAGGAGATTATGCTGTGGAAATTAAAGGAGTTGACCACAGCCTGCCTAAAGGAGTTGAATTTGAAGATGGCAAAGTGATTGAAGAGCCTGAGTTAGGGGCATTTTTTGTGGATCCCTTATCTCAGAAGAAATGTTTTCAAAGAGCTTCTGACCTACACAAAGTTGGTCTTAAGCAGCTTGCAGCCTTCAGAATTGCCACCTCCTTCAGTCAGTCCAGCCAATGGAGAGCAGCTGTCTGGGAAGAGCTGAAAGGATTTTATGACAGAGGTGAGCTCCAAAGTTCTAACTTTATGTTTCTTACAGCTGAACTTGAAGAACATGAAGAAACAAGGGAAGAACTTTTAAAAAGATTCAAAGAAGGGATGCCACCCCCTGTCGAATGAAGTCCACCTGCCATCTGGGTAGGTGAAGAATGGAAGCTGTCCATTAGTTGGACAGGCTTGCCATTATCTGCTCCCGTCTCAAACAGTCCAAATCTTGTACATAAGTTGTACACTCTGTACATTAGTTGTACACAATTACATTAGTTGTAATTTTTTTTTTATTTTTTACATTAGTTGTAAAATACATTAGCACATTAGTTGTACTTTTGTAAGAACATATGTTGTTCAAGTATAGTCAAGAATCAGTGTATATATAAACTGATCTTTTACTTTACTGTAATGTTGTAATTTTATTTCAGCAAATGTACTGTAAAAATATATAGTGATTTTTGACAAAACCAGCTTGGACTGGTTATTGCAAATAGGGGGAGATTGTTAGGCACAAAAAGGCCTCAGTCAAACCTGCTCTACATCTGAGGGGGAGATTTTATAATCAAACCTGTTGATACATTTGAAGGTTGAATTTAAGGCCTGTTATATGCCTTATTGAAACCTGAAAATGATTTGCAATATCAGTCTAAAGCTGTTCTATACGTTGCATGTGTTGCAACCAAGACAGTTTGTCCAAGCTGATCAGTCTGCTGATCAGGCTGGACATAAACTGTCTACGCTGCTCTACACTGTTGAGCAGCTTGGGCATTTTTAAAGTGTTCTGTTCTTTGTGAACAGAACCTGTTCTTTGTGAACAGGCTAAACACTTTATGGAATTTGTTTCCAAGTCATCATGTATTGTTTTTAACTACCAGATCAGTTTACACAGTTGAAGACAAAGTGGAAAGCAGAACCGCTCAGCCTGCCCAAGCTGTTCTGTTACATGAAGACAAACGGATATTTGAAAAAGGGTGACAGACCTTTTTCTTATATCAAAATAGGCCTTTACAAGGAAGAAAGACGCAAAGTTGACATTCCTAAAATGGTTAAAGGCAATGCAACAGTAGAAAGTAAAAAGACAAAAGTTCTGCACAAGAGAAGGCAAGTCTGCTTTTCAGAAAAGTGCAGAAAAGTTATATTGTCTTTTCAAACAAGACTTCTCCTTTTTCATTCTGCCCAATGAAGATGTTTCTCTTAGATCCTCTAAGTGAGTATAAAAGGAAGCTTCTAAGGTCAGAAAGAATGTGAAGAAAGCTAAGTGCTTAAACCAAGAGTGAACGTGCAAGTGTGATATTCATGCATGCAAATCTTCTGTAAACAAGCTTCTGTGTGTCTAAGCTGTTTACCAAAGATGTTCCTTAAAGTCTTGTAAAATACAGTGAGTGCATCTTAGTGAGTGTGTTCATTGTAATCTAGTGTGAGTGTGTCTTAGACTAGAAACCATACTGTTGTATTCTGTCATCTCAGCTTGAACAATTCCGCAGTCAAGCTTGTTTGTAATTAACATTTGTTGATAATACATACAAACATTGAGAAAAAGAGTGTGTAGTTTTTAAATACTGTATTCACCCCCCCCCCCTCTACAGTTTATTACTATATACTTTGGGAACCTTTCGGGACCTACATAGCTTTGTAAGATTAGCAAATGGATACTCACACGCCTTTTGATTTGTTTAGATCATCATTGGCTAAAATTTGAGATGACTACTCTTCTAGAATCTAAATTATATGTATTTGTTACTAATAATATAAGAAGTGCTAATATTATTGAGTTTACTAAAAGTCCACAATATTTGATGTGCTTGTATGTTAATTATGTATGCACTCATTTCTTTTGATTCACTTTTGAGCATTACTTTTTCTTGACCTGCAGTTTAACATCGTGGTACTGAAATTACAAAAGTAAAAGCGTGTTCACAAGTTAGAGTCTCAAAAGGTTGAATGTGTTGATGTAGAGAACACATTCAAGGGAGAAACAATTGTCAAACAACAACACTTTAACAGTCATAGACAATATATGAGAAGAGGTAGTTACTCAAAGTCAGATTATTGTTATGTATATACACAATTTTACAATTTGATTATGATTGTAACTATTTTACAATTTGATAACGATTTCATACTTAATGTTTAAAACATATTTTTATATTTGTATTTATATATTTTAGTATTAAAATTTATATTTCTTTTATGTATTTATCTACGAATAGACTCATTTACTTTAATCTAATATGAGGCTCTCCATTATTTAAGTATAACAGCATCAAGCATGTAAGTCCCGTTTTCTATATCATAACACGAACCCAAATGGTTTAAATGGATGAATCTCTATTTTATTTCACGATCAAATTTTAATCGTGAATAAAGTCCATTACAATCCTAGCAAACACACAAAGGTTGAGTGAGAGGACTCCACCACAAATGGCTTGACTCCAAAATGGAAACTTGTGCCACTTCCCCATAGTGTTTTCGAGTTTTTTTTTTATATTTTGGTAATAAAATAATAATAATATTTGTACTTTAATAATAATAATAATTTTAATCGGCTTTCTTGTTTACATAATTGATTGTAACTCTTAAATTATATGGCTACATTATGTGATGACTTATGCCTTATTGACAAGTCAATCTCTTGTTGTTATAAACACTTTATCAAATAATCGTTGTTTGGATCTATTCTTTAATCCTCCTCACATTAATTATATCATTATTTATTTCTCACCATATCAATACAACCCATAAATAAACATAACATCAATGGTATCTTCAAGATAATTTATAAATAATTCTTTCTTCAACATCTTCTGTGTTCCATATGTACTTAATATACTTTATATCTATAATTATGAATTTGTTATTACTTATAATTTTGCAGGCTGTTGTTATGTCATAATTCTACATCCAGATTTAGTATGATGCTGATGTTGAAGACATGGATCCGAGGGTAATATGACGACTTCATTTCCTGTTTTTTTAAATCATTTATTGTATATCTTGCAATCTTTATTTTGTCGAGACGTTGTCTAATTAACCACATTGGACTTCATACAACTGAATGTTAAATAACTTAACTCGTAATTCTGTAGTTATTTATTGTTAAATCGATTATTAAAACATCGGGTTTTTGAATTATTACTTGCTAAACCATAAGTTTGAATGGTAAAATGCAATATCATGGTTTTATTAATGGGATAAGCTGTCAAAATAATTACATAATTTACAAAAAAATTGAAGATAATTCTTTTTTATAAAATTTAAATTATAACAAACAACATGCTATATCATGCTCTTAATTGTGGGATATTATTTGCTCGAAAAATAACATAATATACAAAAGAAATGTGAGATTATTGAACTCCTAAAATCAAAGGTGTTGGACTTCACGTTTAGGAGAGTCATTGTTTATTTCCTATACTATGGTTTGAAACTTTTTAGTTAGCAAATGCATGTTGTGTAATACATATTAATGAAAATGATGAATAGAATAATTTCTTTTGACTAAAACATAGAGATGGATGAAAAATTTGCCTTTGTATGTACTTGTTATACAAAGAATATGGATTGAGTCAAATATATGACGGCTGACAGTTTTTTTAAAAAAAAATTCAAATAAAAGAACTTGATCATTTTCATGTAATTGACTAATTATATAAAGTAGTGAAAGAGTTGTAGGCTCTCTTCTTAAATGTCAAATGAAGGAATGAAATGTGATGAAATTAAAGTGAAATTTTAAAATGTTACGTGTTGGACATTCTCAACTTGTTTCCTAATCGCTCCATTGAATTCCTGCAAAATGAATGTGCCAAAAATAATATGCTTTTGTATATTGTTTTAACCTCGATCGTAATAGATTATAACTGTGTAATATTGTATAAATAAAATAACATTTTGTCATAAAATATTGGTCCCACTATGGTGTTAGTCAAACAGGTATGTCCTTTGACAAATTCTTAAAGCTTGCTCTCAACACGAGTTTTTTTAATCCTGTTCATGATATTTTCTATCCCTTGTTGTATAGCAAGCCGAGGCTATTAGAAGACACATTGATCTAAAAGTGGAAATGTATTGGGGGAGAAGGGTGTTGATTGTGGAATGCTGCTGATTGGAAGAAGCAACACGAAAATCAGGTATAAATTGTCAGTTGCTTATTTTGTCAAACATACTACTTAATATCTAGATTAAATAAAGGTGTAGCATTTGACCTGACTTAGTTCAATTTTTTTTTGACTAATGATCATGTACTTAAATGGCTTCATAATAACAAAATCAAGAAAACTTGTAGGCTACAATTAGGTAAATATGGATTGCGATCTTTCTGATATAGGAAAAGATTTTTTTCTTTAGACAACTCGAGAGAGAAAGTGTTGCATTTTGTTGGACAGAGCTTAGTAAGTGAGTAAGCAGTTTTGACATCATAAACTTTGAATATATCTTGTTTGATGTACGTAGTTCTTATATTTATTCATTTGAATAAAGTAAAACCATATGCAAGGAAAAAATTATCAAAATGAAATCTTTCATATAACTTATTTCTAAATGCTTTCATAGTTAGTAAAAGTTGACATTAAATGATTTGTAAATAAATTGAGTATGAAAAGGATGAAAAATACTTGAATTTCTCCATCATTTGGTTCTTTGATGAAAACTTCAATTGATTTTTTGTTTTCCACATCTACAGAATTACTTGATCTTTCATTATTTTCATCACCTGTGTGATTCATATCCTGCAGAATTTTAATCAAATGGAACAATCATCATGATAAACTAATTATAGAATTAGTTTAAAGAAAATAAAAATGTAGTTTTCGAAATAATGAAAGAAGATTAAAGAACTTACTGGCCTTATTTCTTCCTACAGACACTGTTGATGCAGTTTTATTTTTCCTGTATGTTGAAAAAGAATGGTCATTGAGTATATATATATATATATATATATATATATATATATATATATATATATATATATATGTTAGTAGGTACCATATTTTATGCATGTTTTCTCTCAGAGTTTGTGACATTTAACCCATTTTATCTCATAGTTTATGATTAAACCAGTAAGTTGTATATATTTATTTTTGAAAATATTTTATTTTCTACCTAATGAAACTTTTAAATGTTGATGTTATCCATTTTTTCTGCAATTTTTGCTAGACATTAATAATTTAAACAACCATTATCTTTTACTTTTTATATTCTCTGTTAACTTCCAGCAGTTTTTTAATAATTGTAAAATTTGAACAACCATTATCTCTTAATTTTTCTGTTATTGTTAAATTCACAGCATGTATTCAATTTTCTGCAGGTGTCACACCCCGTTACCCCGGTTGGCAACGAAGCGTGACGTCGCAGATTCGTAACCATAATCATAACGAACGACCATTATATAGACGTTTTCAAAAATACATCGATTTGACTTCAAACATAAATATTGTTTTACATGACCGACATAAAGCGTAAGTAGTTTGCAATTTACAGAGATTTAAATACATAATTAAATTGACCAAAATAATGCAAATAAATCTCCGAGAGTTTGAAAATTAATGCGACGCCATACGTACGGAAGCCTTGAAATTACTTCCGGTGCAGTGCACTTGCCTTAATTTCCTGAAAATACATGCTAAAATACGTCAACAAAATTGTTGGTGAGCTCATAGGTTTACACGTTAATATGACTTGTATGGACATCAACAATTGAGTTTGAATTTATAAAATCATAAATTTCATGTTCATGTATTACATAAAAACCATCATGCAACCGAAACTTAATTATGAGTTTGCCCTGTGCAGTATTCTCATACGTAATACCGTAATGTTAAATATATATGCATTCCGCCGTTAGCCGGTAAGAGTAACCCGAATGGGGGACATGACTTCTGATAGATCTATCCACAATATATTCGCGCTTACAAATACATGTAACTAACGGTTCATGATTTGGGGGCTGATGGAACCACATGTGTAGTACATAATAGAAATGAAGTAGTTTCCGTGTCCATACGAAAACGTAGCATGTATTTCAACCCCAAAACATAACAGTGTGAAAATAGGGGCTATGAAGACTCACCGAGGGTGTGATGCAAAATATGTGCGTAAAATGCAAGTTTGCGTTGATTGATGGGTGATGAACCGGATGTGATTAACCGAGCCCTAAATGATGTAAGGGACTTAATAATCTCTCATATATGATAATATGTATATATAAAGGTTTTTATGTCTTAAATCACCCAACATTACAAGTTTATAAATAAACCCACTTAAAACGTCAAGTTTATATATATATATATATATATATATATATATATATATATATATATATATATATATAATTTTCCAGCTTTTTGAAGGTTTTTCGGCCTAATTTGAGGCTGTTTTTGACCAAGCTCCAAAACGATTTAGGCTTTGGTTTTCTTAGTCATAAAACTACTATATATACAAAGAATTTTGAAAATCAAGCACAACCATTTTTCGAGGTGTTTAGGTTAGGAAAAAAGCTCGTTAAAAACCCTATGTTGGCCATTTTGAGCTGTCAAACTTTCGGGTTCCCAAATAATATCTGGGGGTTCTAAACTCCATAATAAATTATGAAAAGTTCCAGATTTTTAGTTAAGACATAGATCTAACTTTTGAGACAAGAATCAACTCATTTTTTTAAGTTATGATTTTTCAAAGTAGATGCAATATTTCTGCCGAAATTCCGTATTTCATAAACTTGCAATAACTTGTGATTCTTGTTGTTTATTCAAAAATACTTGTATAAAAGGTTATAAAACACATTTATATAACTTTTTTTCATAATATTTACACTTACATGATGTGTTTATATATTTATAAACACATTTGAAGAAAACAACTTAAAAACAAAACTAGTGATTTATAAAATTGTGTTTTTATGAAACTTGTTGTTGTTGGTGATTATATATATTATGCAAGACTTATATAAACATAAATGTATGATGAAATAAGTTAGTATTTACTTACTTTGGGATATTTGAAGAATGAAATCAAGTAGAAATTGAAACTCTTGAAAGATTTCACCCAAAAACACTTGAAATGTTGCAAGAACACAAAGTTGGAATTTTTGTGTTCTTGGGCTCCTTGTGGCCGGATTCAATGAGAGAAAGAAGAGAGTGATTTTTGCAAGGTGTGAAGAATGAAGTGAAGTTGAACCTCAATTTATAGATGAATAAAGGTGGTGAAATGATGATGGATTTGAATGTTGAGTGTGAGATCTTTGGTGATTGAAAGAGGATGGTGAAGAAGGATTTGATTTTGATATGTTAATTAAAAAATATATATCCAAGGTCCTTTTGTCCTTCCTATGGCCGACCCTATAGAGGGTATTTATGATGTATTTTAAATTTTTTTTTGTATAAATGTATTTCAAAATGTATTCTTGTATTTTTTTTTTGTAAATTCATAAATACTTATGAATGCATTAGTTTATTGAATTGTTTTAGTCTTGCATAATTAATGTTAAGTAAGTGTATTAGTGTATGATTAGTGTCACTAATCATAATTTAATTATGTACTTAGTTGAATTAATCCATCATATCGTAAATTGATCGGATTAATTGATTTCCCGATTATCGCACCGATTAATTTGATTCTAATTGAGTTGAATTTCGTTATGAACATTGTTAATCACTTTGATTAATTGCTAATGACCACTGATTAGGTTATAATTGGCTAGTAAATACTGATTAGGTCATAGTTGCTAATCTGGTTTAATGCCGGATGTTACAGCAGGTTTTTAATAATTATATAAGAGCGGAATTAATATTTTTCAAAATAGGTTTTTCTACAGTTATGTTAATTTTTTTTATTTAGAATTGATGGTATCCAAATTTTCTGCAGGTGTTATTAAATGGAATTATCTAGCGTGATTATTTATTCATTCTCTAGTAGTTGTTATTTTAATATTTTTATTTACTACTACAGTTGTTTAATTATTCTATATTTATGTTTCAGTTTCTGTCACTATTGCAAGCAACCTCATTTTTTCTAAGCAAGTCGATAAAAAAACTGATTATTAGCCTATTTTTTCTACAGGTCTTATTAAATGGGATTATCTAGCTTGGTTATTTATTCATTTTCCAGCAGCTTGTTATTTTAATATTTTTATTTACTACTAAAGTTGTTTAATTATTTTGCATTTATGTTTTAATTTCTATAAGTAGCCTCATTTTTTCTATGCATGCTTATAAAAAGTTGATTATCATCCTCATTTAGCTGATAATCACGTGACATAGTTTGTTAGATGATGTCTCAAAAAAATTTTTGGTTTAAAAATTAAGGGATAATGTGCTACAAAGCTGAATGTCATACCCAAAAATGTAGGAATGTTTGTTAACATGCTAATGAATTCTATTATTGTGTCACCCAAAAAAATCTGATTTTAACCAGTAATATTGCGCCAAATCAGCCTTAATTTTCTGAATTTTAACCAGTAATATTGCGCCAACTAAGCCTTAATTTTCTGAATTTTAACCAGTAATATTGTGTCACGTGAACATTTTTTCCTCTTTGCTCCGTCGGCAATATATATGTGTGTGTGTGTATATATATATATATATATATATATATATATATATATATATATATATATATATATATATATATATATATATATATATATATATATATATATATATATATATATAATTGCACAATTAACATTGCAAGTTTAGTTATAAGTTTATACATGTAAATTAATTAAGCCACAATTTTATACACTTATGATGAATGTTTAAGGGGAAATTAGAAGAATGAAGTAAACCCAACCTTGGTGGTAAAAATGTGAAAAATGAAACTTGTTAAAAGTATGATTATATAAAAACCCAAATGAGTGTTGTCTGCTCATTTTTATTACCTAAGAAAGAAATCAAAACACTCTCTTACCTATATACAAGCTACAGCTTCTTCATTTTGAACTCTCACAAATCATGCAACCAAAATTGAAGAAATCAAGTGAAATCATCAAAGCAAGTATCAAGCACAAGATTATACCAAGATTTAAGGTAAATCTACGATTAAATTTTACTTCTAGTTGTTGTTTTTGGAGCCCATGGTTATCGAAAATTTTGCACTTCAAAATGTTCAGAAATCACCAAATTGATCATCAATATGTGTCTTAATCTTCAAAGCAAATGCATGCATGTCTTTGTTATGAGTTTAATTGAAACTAATATCAATTTGAAGGCTTAATTTCATGTTTTGTAAATAAAATCAGAAACATAATTGTAATATTGTTCTTGCTGTCCCTTTTTCCTGTTTTAATCAGTTTTGGGATGGCCAAGAAGGCCATATGGCATTCGACCATGATTTGTAAGCAATTGTGTGTGTGTTTAATAAGATGCATCTATCCACCTTAATCTCCCTGATTTGCTGCTGGATTTAAAAGATTACAGAATGAAAAGTGTGCAGTGTTGTGTATATGTGTTTGTTTGTGCATGAGAATGGTATATCCGAGACCCACAAGTTGTCGGATGTTTTTAAACATCAAAACAACAGCCTTTCCTTTTGTTACAATTTAAACTAAGTAAATGGAGTGTTGTGTGTGGCATTTATACAAGATCCGAGACTTACAAGCAAGTCTCGGATGTGTGTGTAGTGTATATGACAGAAACAATTCCAGCAGCCAAGTTCCTTTCCATTGGGCATATAGATTAAGGTGTTATTTGTTTTTTAAGAGGTTAAACGTCTAAAGTTTGAAAAGCACGTCTGAAATTAAGAGGAAGCCTTAAGATGTGAAATTAAGAGACTCTTAATTTTAGTTCAGACAACTCTCTTTCTCTTAATTTTAAGGGGTAAATTCAGAGGTTGAAACCTCTTAAGTCTGAAACTAAACAAACAATCTGAATTCATCGTAGATCTGAATTTTAGACTTTAGAGCCTTTTAAGAGGCTCTTAATAAAAAACAAAATAAGGCCGAAGTGTTGTATGTAGTGTAAAAGATCCGAGACTTATGCAATAATAGTCTCGGATGTGTGATCAATCATCCAACAACATTTCCCTTTTCTTTTGATCTAAATCTTGAATGTGTGTGGGTATTAAGTAGCAGCCCTTTTTATTGAAATGTAAACCAAGTCTTGAGTGTATGAGTTTCAAAGGTCCTAGACTCACAAAATTGTGAAGTCTCGGATGTGCAGTAGCAGTACCAACAATATATATAGATATATATACATGAGTGCAACAGCCATGTGTGTGTATGAGAGGCAAAAACATTAGGGGCAACATCATCATCATCACACACACACACAGATATATATATATATATATATATATATATATATATATATATATATATATATATATACACACACACACTCCCACTCGAAAAATGCACTTGTGAGTGTGCTATATGTGTCTGTGTGAAAGAAATAAGAGGAAGCCGCAACAGCCACATTGTGTGTGTGTGTGTGTGTGTGTTTTCTGTGGGTTGTGGACAGCACCAATAGTCCTATATATATATATATATATATATATATATATATATATATATATATATATATATATATATATATATATATATATATATATATATATATATATATATATATATATACACTCTAATATGTGCAACAGGTGTATACATTCATATATAGATAAGATCAAGAATATGTGTGTGTGTTGTGTGATGTATGTGCAGGAAATCAACAGCGGTCAACACCTTATATACAAACAAAATAAAAACAGAATGTGCAAGTGTGTGTGCAGTCAAGTATATACCTATATGCATATATGCATTATAAGAATCAAATGTATGTGGGGCATTGTTTAAGTCTAACGAGCAACATATATGCATCTTATAGTGTGTATAGATATGTATGTGTTTATGATCAATTAATGAGAAATAGATTTGATCAATTCACAGCAGCCCCTACTTAGATATATATACATATATGCATCAAATAAAAGTAGGTGATTATACATTGAACATTATAATAGACTTAAACATGTGAGATTTATTTCATCAATGTCATGAATATATATGTGAGTATTAACATCAAGACAGTAGCAATATTTATACATATGTGATTGTTTGATCATGATTTAGCTTATAATTATGTGTATAATAGGCTCATAAAATCAGTAATGTGACATGTGTGTTTGTGAATGTGAAATAGCATTAAGCCATGATAATTAATTGTTACGCAAGCATACTTTTATGCGACTTATTAGCATTTCAATAAGCATATTTTATGACGTAATTACTAGTTAAATAAGCACTTGAATGTATAAAGGAACTGAACGTAGGCTCAAAGCCTTGGTTCTTGGCCTTAGGACTGGTCATCTAGGCCAAAAAGTCTATGGTCTAGGTCCAAGTGCTTAAGTTCCTAGTATGGCAAATAAAATCACTTATGTTAAGTGATTAGTTGGTTAATTATGCATAATATGTCGGTTACATGCATACGAATAAGTTAAACTTGCAATTAAAGCCAAAGTATGACCTAATAGGTCACACATGTCCATGAAATGCATATCAGATCATAAAGTCATTAAATCATGTCAAGATAAGCCACACGCCTAATAATGATTCAACAAAGTCTGAAATGACATGCTAAGTCAATAAATGCAATAAGTCTTAAACATAAGCTTCAGAAAAGTCAAAGAATTCATCAGAATTACATAAATACGTTGTGTAATGTCATAAAAGCTTATGAAAACTGATTGCCAAACACTGAACATGTTCAGCTAAATCTGAACTATGTATAAAGCCAAAGTCGATAAAGCCAAGCCAGAAAAGTCAACCTAAAGCTATTAAAGTCAAGCCCAGCCAATAAAGGTAAACCAAAGTCAGAAAACAAGCCAAGGCCGGTAAAATAGAGCTAAAGTCTGTAAAGCTAAAGCTAAATCCTGAGATAACTCAGGTGGTGGATATAATTCACTTGCCAAAGTCAAAGTCAACAATCATGCCTTAAAACCAGTAACTGTGAGTTATAGATATAACTGTGTACATGCTTGTCTTCATGTGAGACATTGTTGTTCTAGCTTTATTTGAAAGTCTTATATGCTCAGCTAGGAATATGACCTGTGCCCACCTTGGTACGGTGATGCCCTGTGGATCATTATAGCTTTTAATATATCATCATGCACACATGTCTTTAAAATTGAAATCAGCCTTGGATATATATTGTCGTTGCCATCTTGATTCATTACTGTTAGGCACAAAAAGGCCCCAGTCAAACCTGCTCTACATCTTAGGGGGAGATTATTAATCAAATCTGTTTGATGCACTTGAAGGTATAATTTAAGGCCTGTTCATGCCTTATTGAAACATGATAAGTGATTTGCAATATTAGTCAAAGTTGTTTACCCTTTTGCATTTGTTGCAACTAAGGCAGATTGTCCAAGCTGTTCTACTCTGTTGAACAGGCTGGACATAAACTATCTACGCTGCTCTAACCTGTTGAGCAGTTTGGACAAATTCTAAGTGTTCTGTTCTATGTGAACAGAACCTGTTCTTTGTGAACAGGCTAAACACTTTATGGAATATGTTTCCATGTCCTCATGTATTGTCTTGGACCAAGAGATCAGTTTACAAAGTCGAAGACAAAGTGGGAAAACAGAAGTTGCTAAGACTGCCTACGCTGTTCTGTTACATGAAGATAAAGTGGATATTTGAAATGGGTAACTAACCATTTCTTATATCAAAATGGCCATAACAGAAGATGAAAGTTTTAAAGTTGACATTCCTCTTTTAAAGCCTTCTGCAACAGATACAAAAAGGAAAAGACAAAGATTCTACAATGTAAGGACAATACTGCTTTGTTAGAGCATGCTGAAAAGCATTTTTGTCTTTTTGGAAAGACATTCCACTATCTCTACGTCCAATGAGGAAGCTTCACTGGGATTCTTAGTGCGAGTATAAAAGGAAGCTTCTAAGGAATGTGAGGTAACCAAGAGTGTGATATTTAGAACGTGTAAAGAAGTGTGTTTTCATGCATGCAAAGTCTGCTTGGATAAAAAGTGAAGTGTGTCCAAGCTGTTATTGTTCAATCTGTCCGTCTGTCTGTATTGTAAACAGTGAGTTCATCTTAGTGAATGTATTCATTGTAACTGGTCTGAGTGTGTCCTAGATTAGTAGAACATCTATTGTATCTGTCATCTCAGCTTGAACCATTCCGCAGTTCATGCTTGTTTGTAATTAACACTTGTTGATAATACATACAAACATTGAGAAAGTGTGTTGAATTTTTAAATAGCTGTATTCAACCCCCCCCCCCCCTCTACAGCTTAGAGCAACATACCAGGGAAATATTTTGGGACCTACAATTACTTTGTATGCTTTCAGTCATCTGCTTTCTTCTCGATGTTTTCGTATGCTTCTGCACAATTCAAGTCAGAATAAGTCTACGCCAGTCTATGATTAAGACTACTCTGATGTCCGCCAACGTTGATTTACTGGTAGCTAGCTCAGTACGTGGCTGATCCCCACATTTAAAAGCGTGTGCATGGGAATAGACATCATCCGATCTTAAGTCTTATGTCTCACATTGTCTGGCTGATAGCGGTAGCCTTGCTAAAATCATGCTTAAAGTCAAAGTCAAAGCTTAAAGTCAAAAGTCAAGTCGCCGCTTTAATTGTCATTGCATGTTAACTGTTAAATCTATAATCTCACTAAGCCAAATGCCTACAGTTGTTGTTGAATCTTTTTACAGGATAAGACAAAGGAAAAAGTCCAGCTGAACCAAGCCCTTAAGTACTGCACACCCGAATTTGAGGTCACTAGACCACTACTTAATCTGTAATTTGTATTGAATGAAGACATTATGGTGGTGGTTGGTTATATGCAGTATTTTATATTGTGGCTATTTAATAGATTAGTGTCCTTGTGCCCTTTAATAGTTTTGTTTTAAACTTGTTGTAATCTAATCCTAACATTTGTAATATTTAATTCCACACTTTTATTTTAATCTATTTTAGTTGTGATTGATGCTGTATTGCTCCTTGGGACCTAGTTATGAAGACTCCTCTGTAAGGAGTGGTCTTCACAGTTTATGACATTGTTGATAACATGATATGTGACCATGCACAATAACTTGCTAATTTATGTCATGCATTTGATATGGTATGCCTAAATGTTTATATGCATGAATAATATGAATTGTAGTGTGATGATATATGACTGATGGCCTCATCGGCCAAACAAGTCATTATGTGGTAATGGTTAATCATTGAGATGAATACATGATAACTCTGAGTTGTAAATTGGGTCACTCATCGTGACAACTTAGTTGGTTATAAACTGTGGATAAGGACTATTTCGGTAGGCTTATTAGATATTATTAAAAGGCCTCGATGATATAATAGAACTGTTAATGGTGAACAGTTAGTTGGATCACGTAGGTGGGCACTCTTAGATGGTTAGTAAGGCCACATTGGTGACTAATCTTAAATGGTCATATGTCCCACTGTAGATTCTAATGAGACTCTTTGGACCTCACCTTTGGTTGTGGATTTGGTTGGACTCATATGGATGTCCAGGGCTTATTCTCAGTTTACTGGAATTGTGGAAAGCCCGATGTACACAGTGTAGGCTGTGCCTAGTGTACTTGATTTATTGTTTGATGACCACTCCCGTTCTAATCCGGGTTAGATGTGGTTGTGTACGTATGTGTGTATGTAACTTGTTGGGAACCACTCCCGTGATCAATCGGGGTAGACGTGGCCAATTACATATACATATACATATTGTTTGTGTGGGATCCGTCATGTGAGGAGAACAACGGGCCGCCTTTGTGTGACAGAGGATGATGATCTGATACGTTGGGCTTCAAGCGTGGTCAGACTGGAAGCCCTAGTAAGTGTTGCAGAATGTGAGGACAACAATGGGACGCCTATGTGTGACGGGCGATGATGATCTGACACGTTGGGTTGCAAGCACGTCTTGGAAAACACTTATGAGTTGGTTTCATTAGTAGTATGTATTTGGTGATGTAACGGGCCACCTGCTGGTGATGATAACTAAACGTTACAGCATGCTACTACGACCATATGAAACCTTTACCTTGGTCGGATTAGCCTGGATGGGTAAGGTGGACTCCGAATTATTGAGACGGATCCCTACCTTGGCCAGACTAGTCCGGATGGGTGAAGTGGATACCAAGAATTGTGATCATTCCCCCATGTTGACTCGGCTGGGCTGGGCGGTGAAAGTGGAATTCGCGTGTTTGATTAATGTTGGAAAGTCTATAGCCCTCGGATGGGGACATATATTTATAGGACATCTTATAGATCGTACACTCGATGCAGGACACCAATAGTCCTTAATGAGGATGAGGTGATCCCACTCTAAATTGGCATTGGCCATCATTGGCCTTTATGTTTTGGTTGATAGGAAACACATGTTGGATAGACATAATATTGTGTAGCTGTTATTTATATTAATCTTAGAGTTCACTAAATAACTTTTGATGTTTACCCTTTAGTTGTTAACCTTTTTTCAGGTTTTGAGCTATCGAGCGGGAAGCATATATTCTTCTGTTGGGAAATATTCTAAGTAGTTCAGGCTGTTAGTTAGACTTCTCAAACTATTAGTAGAATTTCTATGAAAATACAAAGTTCATGCTATTAGTTGAAGAATCTCGAGCTGTTAGTGTAAAAGTTCAAGCCGCCAGAGTAAATCAACTCAAGCTGCTCTGTTCAAGCTGTCAAGTGATTCAAGCTGCTCAACAAATTTACAAACAGAAAGTGCTGATATTCAGGAAAAGATATCTACACGAAGATTCCAGCATATCTGTTGGTACATCCCGTGTGACGATAGCAGTCTAAGTGGTCTTACATTGTGATTTAGCATGTGTTTGTTATATATATATTATATATGATTGATGCTTATTAGTGTTTGTATGTTTGAACTTGATGTAACGTATTACAAGAAGTTCAAACATAAAGTTCAAAGATAAAATCAATCATAAGGTAATATTATAAGTTTTATCACTTAAGAGTTTAAGTATTTTGACTAGATTCGAATTGCTTAAGGGAATACATTCGAATCTGAGATAGATTCGAATGAGACCTTAGATTCGAATGGGCTAGATTCGAGACTGTCAATATGGACAGACTCGAATGGGCCTTGGGCCAGATTCGAGCTTGGCCCACAACAGACTCGAATCAGGGTCTATAATTAGGAATAGACTCGAATAATTAGAGGACTTTTTGCAGAATTCGTGAGGAATTAAGCAAGAGGCGATCTCCAGTTTATCAGCTAGGTGAGTGCCGTTTCGGAGAGAATTAGTTCGTAGGATCGTTCGTGTGTCGTTCGTTCAGCGTCTAATAGTCTCCGTGTTCCGTTGGTTAGGAAGATCGGAAGAACCGCAACCTCAAGTCCTACAGGCATCGACAAGTCAGAGCTATTCGAAGATGCCGATGAGCGCAAAGTCAGCAGAAGAACATTTGAATCTGCTTGCTTCCTTTGTGGCAGCTTATGGAAATTGTGTTCAAGGGAAAATCAATGACCCAGCTCTATGGGATGAAAATTACGATCAGGTCGACCCTGATGACTTAGAGGAAATGGATCTTAAGTGGCAACTGGCCATGGTGACCCAGAGGGTAAAAAGATTCATCAAGCGAACTGGGAGGAATCTGCAAATGAACAACAAAGGGATAGGATTTGATAAGTCTAAGGTCAAATGCTACAACTGTCAGGGATTGGGACACTTCGCCAGGGAGTGTCAAAGACCGAAGGTAGAGACATACCAAGGACAGAGTCAGCATCAAGGACAATACCAAAATCAGTCCCAACAAAGATACCTTCCGAGTTCCTCATCTGGTCAAGCCAATCTAGCGGGTCTACTATCCAATGTCACCTCTGACAGACAGCTAGATGGTACCTATGACTGGAGTTCACATCCTGAGTCCAATGCTAGAGCTTTCATGGCTGAAGTAACTGAGAATGGTTGTGAAGAAGACGAGCAGACCACAAGGGAAAACAGTCCGATGTGGGTAGAGAAGGTGAATGATCAGACCGTGCTGGAGTTTGCTGCTCAGATGGCCAACGTGGAATCTGATAACTCTAAGGTTAGTCTTTCTTATTCTCTATTTTCAGAATTATGTGCTTTGTGTGCTACTTCTAATGATAGGTTAAATCTAGTCTTAGAATCACATAAAACCATATCTGCTCAAAATGATAACTTAAAAATAGAAAACGCTAGCCTAAATGATATAAAGCAAGATTTAAAAGAAAAGCTTAAGGCTGATGCTCAAGACGTGGTAGTTCTAAAAGACAAACTCAGCGAGCAGTGTGTTAGGATAGAACTAATGTATGAGCACGTAGAGGCCTTAACTAAAAGTCTTAAGGACAAGGATATAGAGCTAGCCGAGACCAAGGTTAAGGTAGCAGAGGCAAATAGCAAGCTGGAAAAGTTTAGGAATTCGAGCCTAAATCTAGGAAAAGTCTTAGATGCCCAAAGACAGTCTAAGAATCCTGTAGGTCTAGGTTTTCACGAAATTCCTCCACCTTTCAATGCGAATTATGTGCCTCAGCCTCAGGAGAAAACTGACAAGTCAGTAGACTTAGAGGACCTACCTGAACCGACACCTGAGCCTACAGTTGATAATACACCTAAGGTGGTTGACTCAACCGTCAAGGTCAAGAAAGTGAAATTTGTGTCTTCCTCCAGTGAAACACCTGCAGGAAAACAGAAAATTTCATGGGCTGACCAGGTCGAAGAGACAGACACTGTAGATGTACCAAAGGAAGTAGACACTAGTGAGACACCTAGATCTAAGGGAACAACCAAAAAGTCCATGGATAAGATGTCTTGCTTTAGATGTCACGAGAAAGGGCATGTTGCTTCTCACTGTCCACTTAGGAAAGCAGATGTTGCCCCTAAGACAGTGAACCCAACACCTGTTAAGCCCTCACCCAGTGTGGCAAGCAGCAGTAGTTCTCAACCTACTGAGAAAACTGTGCAAGCCGCACCCAAACAAGTTGTGAAAAACACACCGGTTAAGGTTGGACCAAAGGAAGTGATTAGGACAAATTCACCGAATCGTGTCACATATCAATCTAGGTCAGCACCACAGCAAGTCTATAGGAGCACCACACCTAGCAGGTCACATACTCCAGTTAGGTCACATACTCCAGTTAGACAGTATGCACCGGTAAGAGCTCAAGGATCACAGTCAGAAATGGCATATAATAGAAATTATTCCAGAGCTCCACAACGAATGCCTACACCACGGCAAAGAGTGAACTTAAATCACTCGGCACCACAACAGAATTCAGTTCACAGGCCCAAGTCACCTGAAAGGCGAGATGGGTACTTGAAAGAGTTCATGTATGTGGACGAGAATGGTATTACCAAGTCAGTCATGGCTTGGGTTCCCCGTGATAACTAACCTCTTTACTTTCATGTGCAGGAGATAACTACCGGTCCAAACAACAAGTGGTTCGTCGACAGTGGTTGCTCCAGGCACATGACGGGGGAAAGAAGTCTTCTCACAGACTTCAAGGGGGGTAATAGGGGATTCGTATCATTCACGGGTAACAAGGGTGGAAATATCACTGGAACTGGAGAAGTCACTAATGGGACGATTACTTTGGATCAAGTTTATCACGTTGATAAACTGGTTCATAATCTCATTAGTGTCTCTCAAATCTGTGATAAGAAGAACTCGGTGTTATTTACTGACACTGAGGCGTTAGTGCTAAAGCCTGGATTCAAAATTCCTGAAGATGGGTGTTGATGCGGGCGCCAAGGAAGAACGACTTGTACATGCTGGATATGAACAAGCCAGATACTTCGATGGGGCCAATTTGTCTACTATCCAAAGCTTCGGAGACGGAATCCGTACTGTGGCACAGACGCATGGCTCACCTGCACCTGAGGAAGATGAATTACATAACGAAGCATGGACTGGTGCAGGGTGTGCCCATGAAAAGTTTTCAGTTCGAGGATAAGTGTCTACCTTGCATGAAGGGCAAACAACACAAGAAGACACACAAGTCCAAGAAGCAGAATTCCATAGCCTCAACATTCGATCTGTTGCACATGGACCTTTTCGGCCCAATCAACAAAAGGAGTATTGGAGGTAGTTGGTACTGCTTAGTTATCACCGACGATTACTCACGTTTTTCTTGGGTTTTCTTTTTAGGTACGAAGGACGAGACGGCTGCAAGGCTCATCGGGTTCTTGGACCAAGTGGAGAACTCATACGGAACTAGGGTTAAATATATTCGTAGTGATAATGGAACTGAATTCAAAAACACTGTAATTGGTGTATATTGCCTATCAAAGGGCATAGTGCATCAATTCAGTGCACCATATGAACCTCAACAGAATGGGGTGGCCGAACGTAAAAATAGAACTTTGATTGAGGCTGCAAGGACTATGCTTTCGGATTCAAAGCTTCCTACCATGTTTTGGGGGGAGGCAGTGAATACCGCGTGCCACATTTTAAACCGAGTCCTTACAGTCAAATCATTGAACAAAACATGCTATGAAATTTTGAATAAACGGCCACCTAACTTAACTGGATTCGAACCGTTTGGAGTACCATGCACACTTTTAAGAACAAAACATCAACCGAAGTTTGGTGAAAAGGCTGACGAAGGATACTTCCTAGGTTATGTGCCAAACTCACCAAACAAACGGGTGTTTAACAAAACAACTGGTACTGTGGAGATTGTGTATAACATTGAAGTCACAAGTTATACACATGAACCCCAAACTAGTCCGGAATGGATATTTGACTATGATAAGTTATTTGAGTCATTTAACATTCCTCTGGATGATAATGCAGGTACAATCGAGAAGGACATGGCGACGTTGCATCTGAACGACGATGGCCAAATCTTTCCAAGGACCACGTTCGAATCTACGTCCGAGCCTACTGTGACTGTAGATGGATCTCCAGAAGTTGCTGATCAAGAGGCACCTAACACTGAGAATCAGACTCAAGCTTCAAGTTCTAACTCTGAGGAAAACGTCCGTGAGGAGGAAAATGTAGAAGCTGAGCCTGTTCCCCCTTTAGGTGAAATAGGATCCAACTTAGGAGATAATCTAAGGGTTGATGAAATAGAGACCTCTAGGATTAACAAGAACCATCCAATAGAAATCATCATAGGAAATCCTAACGAGGGTGTGAGGACTCGGAGTAGTGTAAATAACAACACCGTGTTGTTGTCGATGATACACGACTCCGAGGCATATCACACATGTCTTTATTCATGTTTCATATCGCAAGTAGAGCCTAAGAATGTGCAAATGGCACTTAAGGATAACTCCTGGGTTGAAGCGATGCAGGAAGAACTTTCACAATTTAGGAAACTAGAAGTGTGGGAGTTAGTTCTGTTACCTCGAGGGGAGATTGCAATAGGAACCAAATGGGTTTTTTTTAAGTGCAAAGAGACGATCGGGGTATAGTCACGCGCAACAAGGCGAGATTAGTGTAAAGGGTTCAACCAAGAGGAGGAATCGATAACAATGAAGTTTTTGACCAGTAGCAAGCTGGAAGCATTAGGTTGTTTCTAGCTTTTGCCTCTTCAAGGCTTAAGTATATAATGAACGTTAAGAGTGCTTTCCTGTATGGGAAAGTGAAGGAGTTGGTGTATGTAGAACAACCGCCCGGATTTACAGATCCAAAATATCCTGATAGAGTATATCGCTTAGATAAGGCTCTTTATGGATTACATCAGGCACCTAGGGCGTGGTATGAGACTTTATCCAACCATCTTTTAGAAAACGGTTTGAAAGGGGTAGGATAGATAGTACTCTATTTGTGAAGAGGAAGGGTGAACACTTTATCTTGGTACAAGTGTACGTCGATGATTCATTTGGATCATCAGACGAACAGATGTGCAAAGATTTCGAGAAGGTGATAAGTCTAAGTTCGAGATGAGTGCTATGGGGAGTGAATTTCTTTTTGGGTTACAAGTTGACCAAAAGGAGGAAGGGATGTTTATCCATCAAACTAAGTATGTCTATGACATATTAGAACGGTTTGGGATGGAGGGAACTAAGTTGACTGCCCACTTCAGCACGCCGATTCAAGTGAATCACAATCTCGGGCCGGGTACTGAAAGTGATACCGATGTGGATCCGACTTTATATCAGGCCATGATTGGGTCACTTATGTATTTAACTGCTTCAAGACCTGACATAATGTTTGCTGTGTGTATTTGTGCTAGGTTTCAAGCGAATCCGAAGGAGATGCATATGAAGGCTGTGAAGCGGATTCTATGATACCTCAAGTCGAAACCGAAGTTGGGTCTTTGGTATCACGCGGAGGGAGATCTAGAGTTGGAAGCGTTCACGGATTCTGATTACGGAGGATGCAGCTTGACGCGCAAATCAACGACTGGAGGTTGTCAGTTCCTAGGAGGGAGATTGGTATCCTGGCAATGCAAGAAACAAACATCGGTAGCCATTTCAATGTGCGAGGCCGAGTATGTTGCTGCTGGTAGTTGCTGCTCACAGGTTCTGTGGATACAACAACAATTGCGGGATTACGGTTTGGCTTACACTCAAACTCCTATTAGGATAGACAATCAATCTACAATTGCTATAACTAATAATCCAGTTAAGCACAGTAAAACAAAGCACATAGACATAAGGCATCATTTTATTCGTGATTGTGCTGAAAAGAATCTAATCAAACTGGTAAAAGTGGCAACAGAAGATAACAATGCAGATTTATTTACCAAAGCGTTTGATAAGACACGGTTTGAGTATTTAATTCAACTGAATGGAATGCGCAACCCAGAGTAATTTGATCTTAGTAGTAGTAAGTTTATTTTCTTGAAGAGTCGTAGTATTTCTTTCTTTACTGTAGTCTGCTGATTTAGGAAAGTTTCTATTTTTAGTAAGCTTCTATTTTTAGTAAGTTTCTATTTTTAGTAAGTTAGTAGGTTAACTTAGTTTACTGCTTTTTCTTATGAAAAACAAAAGAAAAAAAAGAGAGAAAATTACAAAAATAAAAAAAGGAGAATATCAGGAAAAAAAAAGGAGTTAAGTCTTAGATACATAGGTTCAAAGTGACGAAAATTAGCACTGTCGTTACAAACTCTAAGTGTTTAGGCTTTCACACATAATGCAACTAAATTCTAAGTGTTATACTCTATTTAGTTTGATGTGTTGGTAGGCATAATACATATAGGGAATCTCAAGGCTAATAAAATATTCTAGAAAAAGTCAAGCGTGTCACTAACTTAGATGTACGACCAATCGGTCTTAATTTTTATGTACAAGACATACAAACATTGAGTCTAAATGAGGTATGCAAACTTTCTGGGGATGTATGGCAACATCAAATACATCTGAAAATGGAAAGAATAGAAATATCATGTAAAACTAAGAGTCGAAAACATGCAACTTTGTTGTACGTAAGTACAGACCTGTTGTCTCTGTTTAGATTCGGGTTAGCAGACATGTCGCTTTGTTGTACGTCAGTACAGACCTGTCACCACTATCTGCTAACTTTAAAAGAAAACCTTAAGTCGAACTAAGACACTCTGTTGTATGAAAATACAGACCTGTGTCCGATGTTTGTCTTTTAAAGAAAGTTTGCAAATACCAACAAGTTAGAATCTGTGTCTGTGTGCCTTGATCATAAAAGTATGTCTCTGTCTGAGTCACGTAAGATAATTTCCTGATAAATAAAAGGGCCAAGGGATATTCCGAAATGTAGAATGTTTAAAGGGGTAAAATACCAACAATCGGCTAAATGGGTATGTCACGACAAACAATCAAAGGAATTCAAAAAATTCCTAAGTGTGAAAGTTTAAGTACTGAAAGTTAGTATCGGACATCGCTATCTGATTGAACCTCTCTTAGACTATACTCATCAAAAATATGTTGTTTAGTATTTAGCTTAGCTTGTAAATTCTTTAAGTTTAGCTTAAGTCTAGAATAAATTTTTTGGTTAAAATTTTATTTTATCTTTATTTTTATTTTTACCATAGTTTATTTTATTTTAGTTTAGTTTCATTTTTACTTAGGTAAAAGGTCAAAAGTTACTGAGGGTGCATTCAAAGTTGGATAAAATAAACAATGCGTGAACTATCTTGAGCTTAGGGTAAAAGAATTGGCATAGTTTATCTGGTTACACGATACCGTAGAAAAAAAGTTGGAAAAGTTGAATTTATTTCAAAATTTTCGAAAATTTTTCTAAGTATTGGTGGTTTCGAATCTAAGACAGACTCGAAGCGGTAAGACTTCGAATCTGTCAGTAGATTCGAGTCTATGTTTAGAATCGAGGGTTGGTGGTATAAATAGGTCAACAGTGAAGTCATTTAAGACCTTACTGTTTTCGAATCTATACACTCGAGTCTACTGTGGCGATCTCGATTCTATTCTCGAATCTATCGTATTTCTCCTAAACGACATTTTGTCGAGTCTCTTACTTGGTGTTTCGATTCTACAGATACATCTAGGTATAATCAACCGGATTGTACAAGATTTGTGTAGTTTTATACACAATTTTAGGCTAAAACATCGAATTTTGAAGTTTTGTGGGTCGAAATAGGGTTTTTGCTAAATTACCAAGTTTGGACCTATAAAAGATCAAATTAAAAGCATAAATCAATGATTAGAACCTAGTTGAACTAATGTATGTGAATTACTAAGTTCAAAACGGTTAAAATCTTGGATTTTTGGTGAAAGAAGGACCGACGGGGTTTCGAGTCTGTTCATGGACTTCGAATCTGTTCATGGGTTTCTCGAATCTGTCATTAGATTCGAGATGACCATGATCTTCGAATCTGTCCATTACACTCGAATATGGACACTTAGAATCTGTTATTTTCGAATCTATCATTTATTTGCACTGTTTAATTTAAATTTTATTAAACTTGTAGAAATTTAATTGTGTTAGATTTTGTACTTAAACAAGTACAAAATAAAACAAATTTGAATTTAAACAAGTTTATTGATTTTTAATGAGTCTAACAGTTTTGTTTATTGTGCAGAAATGGCGGTTCGAGCTTTTGTTCCAAAGCATAATATGGTCCTTAATCCTGACAATAATATCCCTGAGGCGCAGGGTTATCGCCAAGTTTTGGATTTCCTAGCTGAATCTAGGATTAGCTATGCGTTGTATCATAACATTCCAATAGTCATTTCGTATGTACGGCAGTTTTATGACCATTTACAGGTTGATTGTACTGTCACCCCGACAGTTCTAAGAACCAGAATTGCTGGACAGCCGCTAGTCTTCTCTGCAGATATGTTGCGACAGGTTCTGCAGTTGGGAACACATGAACAGGAGGACGGGCTTATTGACATCCCGTTAAGTATTAGGCAGACCGCGTTTCTGAGGATGGGCTACAGTTTGGATGTTACGAAGTCATCGTATATGAAGAGTGGACTGATAAGACAGTGGAGATTCTTGGTGCACGTTTTCATGGTTTGTTTTGCGCCGAAGAAGGCTGGATTTGACTACATAGTGTCAAAGATCCAATCGGGGTTTATTGCACTGGTGTATAATCGGAAGTTCAGCTTCTCGCAAATGTTTTTCTCGGAGTTCGTCCATCAGCTTACAGCTCCAGAAAGGGAAAGATTTCTGCTGTATCCAAGATTTGTTATGATGTTGATAAGGCACTTCTTGCCAAATTTGCCACAGTTAGATGACTATCTGAGCGTTAATGTTATGGACAAACGCATTTTTGCTGACTGTTCCTCACATCGAGGAAGATTAGCTGTTCCGGTGGCGCGTCCATTGTTTGGAGCGATTGTGGATAGGGAATTTCACGCCACGGGAGATGCCAACTGGGCAGGGGTCGTTGAGATTCAACCACAGCAACAACAACAGCAACGTCAACAACAGCAACAGCCGCGTGCTCAGCCGCGTGATCCAAGACGACGATAGAGGCCAGCCGCGAGTCAAATCCAGGCGTCAAGGCCTTCTACGAGCGACCAGCCCCAAGCACAAGAAGCAGAGACTTCAAGTGCAGTTCCCGAATCTGAGCAGATTGCTCAAACCCTGCAGGAAATATGGGCATCTGGTCCCCATGCCAATGAAGATGTTGCAGCAGCGTTAGTGGGTGAGCTGCTTAGTCCCCCAGAAGATGAAGATGATGTATTTCGGGATGTAGAGGAATATGAGCCAGAAAGGGCAGATGAAGGCTTAACATCTTCAGAATCCGAATCAGAATCAGAGGAAGTTCCTGAACCTGCAGCTGCAGATCCCGGAATTCAAATTGGAACCTATGGATCGAGGTTGATTGTGAATGAAGGAGGTTCGAGGAGGCGAGAGGACAGGGAATCTGAGGATTCAGATTTTGAAGAAGAGGAGGTTGCTCCGTTGGTGACGAGGCAAAGGGCCAAACGTCACAGATTCATGCAGGGGACATCATCAGAGTCCGATGCACAACCTCAGCCTAAAACCCAAACCCAACCACAAGCCACAGCTCCACCATCACCGCCACCTCAGCATCATGAACCATACATTCCACCACCATTCATCCCATCTCCCATTCAGTCCATTCCATCTACGTCAGCCGCATATACTGAAAATCAAAGGTTCATGCAACTCAAGAGACGTGTTGACTTTCAGCATGTTCAAATCCTAACCCTCACAAAGGCTGTAGGCGAGCTCCAGGAGCATAATGCAAATCTTGATAGAGATAATGCCGAGCTGAAGAAAATTGTGGAAGATGTAAGGGACGAAAACACAGACTTAAAATCTTTTATTGCTGATCAGTCTTCAGAGATCCGATCAATGAGGTCCATCCTTGAGCACCTCATGAAAAATCTACAAACTCAGGGGGAGACAAGTTGTAAGGATCAGGAGGTGCAGCGAAGAGATAATGATGATGAAGGCAATGATCCCGGTGCAAATAAAGAAAATGAGTCTGTAGATTTTCCTGCAGCTCAAGCTACACAAATTCAGGGGGAGCCGAGTACAGAAGGAGAAGTAGGAGGATCTGGAAAAGAAGCAGGTTCCTCGAGGGTTCTGGACAGTGACATGATTGATGCACTGAAGGACATAGAGGAAGAACTTATGGATTTTGACGATGAAGAAGAAGAGTTAGAAGAAGGAGAATTTATTCCAGAGGAGGTTGTGGACTGGAAATCAGACGATGAAGTGTTGGATGATGAAGACGATCATGTCAATGAAGTGATAATCAATTCACAACCGGTCACGGAGCTATATGAAGGACAAAATCATAATGTGATTGACATTGACTATATCAAGGTAGCCTCAGTCGAGGACAAAGAACTTGAAGAGGCCGAGAAGGAGCCATCTAGAGCTGACTTGATAAATCTTTTGTTCAAGAAAGAGGAAAATAAAGATCAGTTGAAGATGAAGAAGAAAAATGAGAGTTCCAGGTGCTGGAAGCTTCTCAGGAGGCATTATAAGCTGGTTCTTTGACAAAGAACTGCAGCTATTTATCTTGAAAAGAAGAGATGGCCTTCAATACTTGAGGCGAACACTGAGAGCGTTCAACTCTCTGCCCAAGATTGAGGTTAAGGAGCTAGCTTGGAAGGAACTGATTAATATAGGTGAAGACCCGTACGCTGAAGTCGTGGCAAGAATTATAAGGAAAGAAGGAAGATCAGGAAAGTTCGAGCGACTCAAGCCAAGGACCGGAAAGAGGGTCGAGGATCAGTCGAGAACAGATCCTCATACAGGTAGGCCATGGGCCAGGATGGTATACAAACCTGTGAGGTGTCTAAAGAAAGTGCCAATGAAATCGATGCCAAAGAACGTTTTGAGTAACATGAAATGGTGGTACCTCGAGATTGACACTGCTGAAGCCATCATGGAGGATCAAGACGAGCAGGTCATTTTGAAGGTATATGATCCACTGCATTTGATAAACCTATCAAAGGACGACCTGAAAAAGCTTCATGATCAGCCTATCTTCTTTACTGAACCATGGAGATCTGAAGCCAGGAAGTTCCAAAAGGTAGTTAAAGTTTGTATAGATGCTGGATTATATGCAGGCAGTAGTATATATAGCTCTAGTACTTAAATTTGATGTAAATAATTAGAAGCTATCGTCAAGGGGGAGTCTGTTGGTACACCCTGTGTGACGATAGCAGTCTAATCGATCAGCATTTTGGTTTAAGTAATATTCTGAGTATTGAGAATTAACAAGTGTTTGCATATATATGTTTATATGTGTTTGTCTGTTATTGATTGTGTGTTTGAACTTGATGTAACATATTACAAGAAGTTCAAACATAAAGGTCAAAGATTAACTCAAACATAAGTAAAACATAAGTTTCATCACTTAAGTGTTTAAGTGATTTGCCTAGATTCGAATTACACAAATGATGTGATCTCACCCGAGGAATGTGTGATAGATCACGATTGCCCGATCGTTCTAATGGTTGTTTCAAGTAACTTGGATAGGACCGCGACCCATTGTCTATAAACAAGACAAGAACCTTGGTATAAGTGGAACCGCGACCCGTTGCCTATATACGAGGCAAGAACTTTGGTATAGAGAACGCCACAATCAACCCCACCAAGTTGATTGATAAGTTTCGAACGCCACAAGCTAAAACACTCGATAAGTTCTGAAAGTTCGTAAGGAACAATAAGAGTTAAAAACTCACAATTTTACTCAAAAATGAAGGATGATTGAAATGGTTACATTGAGTGCCTATTTATAGGAGAAAATATAAGACCAACTACTTATCTAGATAAGTTGCACAAGCTATCACGATAAGCTATCAAATAAGCAAGACTACTTATCAAAAGGGCATTATTGACATTTCACCACTTGAAGCTTCTAGTAGGTATTAATCATGCAAGTAACTTCTATCTCTTTACCTCCTCCAAGTAAATGACCATAATGTTGAGAAAACCTTCAAAATGCCTTGAATTTAATCTTTGACAAGTTCTTTAACATGGACACCTTTATGGGCAGATTCATGGATGTGGCTAAGGACATATTTTGGGCCCTTTTTATTCTTGAAAATATAGGAAAAAGGCTAAGGTTGAAGTGGGCTTTTATTTCACTCAAATTGGGCTTAAAATGAGGAAGTTATGGCCAAAACAATGCACATGGGTGGGCTTGGCCGAATTTTATTTATTTTTGGGCTTTTGTGGATTAAAGTGAGAACTTGGGCTCCAAAACTTGGACTAATATTAGTCTTCAACTTGGATCAACATTAGGAAGCGTGCTTGGTTGTTTTGCGAACAAACGGGAGCTTGATTCCGACAATATTTAATCATTCCATTGAGAGCATCCTGGAACATCTTGGATTTTGATCTTGTGATAGGTCCGATCTTCCACCTTAACGGATCTTCGTCATCTCGGTCCCTGGACAGGTTCTCATCAACAAAGGTAGACATTCGAATCTGTGATAGATTCGAATGTAGCCTTAGATTCGAATAAGGATAGATTCGAGAGTGTCCTTATGGACAGACTCGAATGGGCCTTGGGCCAGATTCGAGTTTGGCCCACATCAGACTCGAATCAGGGACTATAATTAGGGATAGACTCGAATCATTAGAAGACTTTTAGCAGAATTCGTGAGGAATTAAGCAAAAGGCGATCTCGAGTTTATCAGCTAGGTGAGTGCCGTTTCGGAGAGAATTAGTTCGTAGGATCGTTCGAGTGTCGTTCGTTCAGCGTCTAATAGTCTCCGTGTTCTGTTGGTTGAGAGTTGTCCGTCTAACCGTCAACGAGGATTCCGCACTCGTTCACGGATCCGCATCTAGATAGATCTTGCAGTCGTAGACCTTACACAGTGTCTATCATACGTTCCAAACATACAATTTAGTAATCAAGGAACAAGCAGCAGTCGATGTTTCCATACAAGTCAGTAACAATCACTAATAAGTACCGAAACATATGCAAGTAAGTATTGCATTCTGTCACTCACAGTGGTCCTGAGCAATGCAAGTAATCAAGGAACATGCAGGAGCAGTTGTCCAGTTTCAGCAGTGTCTATCTTACGTTCCTGACTTACAATTAAGTAATCAAGGAACAAGCAGCAGCAGATGTTTCAATACAAGTCGGTAACTATCACCAATAAGTACCGAAACATATGCAAGTTAGTAATGCAATTTGTCACTCACAGCAGTCCTGAGCAATCCAAGTAATCAAGGAACATGCACCAGCAGTTGTCCAGTTTCAGCAGTGTCTATCATACGTTCCTAACATACAATTAAGTAATCAAGGAACAAGCAGCAGCAGATGTTTCCATACAAGTCAGTAACAATCACCAATAAGTACGGAAACATATGCAAGTGAGTAATGCAATCTGTCAGTCACAGCGGTCCTGAGCAATGCAAGTAATCAAGGAACATGCAGCAGCAGCAGTAGTCCAGTTTCAGCAGTGTCTATCATACGTTCCTAACATAGAATTAAGTAATCAAGGAACAAGGAGCAGCCGATGTTTCGATACAAGTCAGTAACAATCACCAATAAGTACTGAAACGTATGCAAGTAAGTAATGGAATTTGTCGCTCAAACCTGTCCTGAGCAATCCAAGTAATCAAGGAACATGCAGCAGCAGTTGTCCAGTTTCAGTAGTGTCTATCATACGTTCCTAACATATAATTAAGTAATCAAGGAACAAGCAGCAGCAGATGTTTCCATACACGTCAGTATCAATCACCAATACGAAACATATGCAAGTAAATAATGGAATCTGTCACTCACACCTGTCCTGAGCAATCCAAGTAATCAAGGAACATGCAGCAGCAGTTGCCATGTTTCAGCAATGTCTATCATACGTTCCTAACATACTATGAAATAATCAAGGAACAAGCAGCAGCCGATGTTTCCATACAAGTCAGTAACCATCACCAATAAGTACCGAAACATATGCTAGTAATTAATGCAATCTGTCACTCACAGCGGTCCTGAGCAATTCAAGTAATAAAGGCACATGCAGCAGCAGTTGTCCAGTTTCAGCAGTGTCTATCATACGTTCTTGACACACAATCAAGTAATCAAGGAACAAGTAGAAGCAGATGTTTCAATACAAGTTGGTAACAATCACCAATAAGTACCGAAACATATGCAAGTTAGTAATGCAATTTGTCACTCACAGCGGTCCTGAGCAATCCAAGTAATAAAGGAACATGCAACAACAGTTTTCCAGTTTCAGCAGTGTCTATCATACGTTCCTAACATACAATTAAGTAACCAAGGAACAAGCAGCAGCCGATGTTTCTATACAAATCAGTAACAATCTCCAATAAGTACCGAAACATATGCAAGTAAGTAATGCAATCTGTCACTCACACCTGTTCTGAGCAATCCAAGTAATCAAGGAACATGCAGCAGCAGTTGTCCAGTTTCAGCAGTGTCTATCATACGTTCCTAACATACAATAAAGTAAGCAAGGAACAAGCAGCAACAGATGTTTCCGTACAAGTCAGTAACAATCACCAATAAGTACCGAAATGTATGCAAGTAAGTAATGGAATCTGTCGCTCACACCTGTCCTGAGCAATCCAAGTAATCAAGGAACATTCAGCAACAGTTGTCAAGTTTCAGGAGTGTCTATCATACGTTCCTAACATAAAATTAAGTAATCAAGGAACAAGCTGCAGCCGATGTTTCTATACAAGTCAGTAACAATCACCAATAAGTACCGAAACATATGCAAGTAAGTAATGCAATCTGTCACTCACAGCGGTCCTGAGCAATGCAAGTAATCAAGTAACATGCAGCAGCAGTTGTCCAGTTTCAGCAGTGTCTATCATAAGTTCCTGACTTACAATTAAGTAATCAAGGAACAAGCAGCAGCAGATGTTTCAATATGTAACACCCTGCTACCTCGGTTGGCAGCGAGACGTGACGAGTGCGGAAGCGTAACCATAATTATAACGAACGACCACTATATGGACGTTTTCGAAATATTACATCATTAAAATTTAAAAATGTAATAATGTTTTACAGAATGAAAGGAATGAAGTTCGCGTAATACAGAGATTCTAATACATAATTAATGCGTCCAAAAATAATGCAGTCAAATCTCCGTTAGTTTCGAAATATGCATGCGACTCCATGAAATGCGGAAGCTTGAAAGTTGGTGTATCCGAAGGCACACTTGCCTTAATTACCTGAAAATACATGCTAAAATACGTCAACAAAATTGTTGGTGAGTTCATAGGTTTACTCGAAAAGACCAGTTGTATGGACATTATCAGATGCGTTTGAATTTATAAAATAATAAATTCCATGAGATGTATTACATAAACCATCATGTCACCGAAACTTAATTAGAATGAGTTTGCCCCGAGCAGTATTCCCATACGTAATACCGTGAGTTGAATATATATGCACCCGCCGTTAGCTAAACCACTAACCCGAGTGGGGGACATGACTCCCAATAGATCTATCCACAATATATTCGCGCTTGCAAACAAATGCAACTAACGATTTCATGATATAAGGGCGGAGATCACATATGTAATACATAATAGAATCGAGAAGTTTTTGTGTCCATATAAAAACGAAGCATGTATTTCATCCCAAAACATAATAATGTGAAAAATGGGACTATGAAGGCTCACCTTGTTGATTTTTGATGATGTTTTTGGATCTGAGTTGAACACTTGATTGTATATTTGATACTCGTCCTAATATATTTACGAGTTTGGGTCAATATCATCATAATACGTGTTTGAGTACTTCGTAATTATTTTCATGTACTTGTGATGTATGAATAATTTTGTGGGATTTTATACGTGAATATCGATTTATGGATATTTATTTCTAAAATGGTTTGCATGCATGCATACTCACGTATATATGTACATATATATATATATATATATATATATATATATATATATATATATATATATACACGAAAATGCATACATATATATACGAGCATGTGCATCATTATGAAAAGGGTATTCATATATTTTGCATGGAAAATTTTCACGAGTATTATGAGAACCGAGTTGTAAATGAAAGATATTATATTTTTAGTAAATATATTTAATTTTTCATGTTTTTATAAATTTTTAAGGTGGAAATAAAGTGAATAAGAAAAACTTACAAAAGTTGAGGAACACTTGAATTTTTGAATGTGGTTGGCCGATTTACTTTCTTGAGAGAATATGTGTGTTGGTGTGATTTTTAAAAATGGGTTTGTCTTCTATTTATAGAAGAAAATCGGTTATTAAAAATAATGATAAACTAATTAAAATTTAGTGAAATGATGAAAAGAAAAGGTGTTTTCGGTTGAGTGTTGGACAAAAAGGTGTGGCCGATTTCATAATTGTATGTTGCATGGAGTTTAATATTAAAATAATACAAAAGTACAAGCTAGTTGTCCTTTAAAGGACAACTTACTTTTTAGAGTGATAAGTAGTATGAGTTTTCAATTTTTATATTAATAAAAGTACAAAAGTGTGCACGAAAAGGTGACAGCATTTATTATTACTGTATATATATATACGTACTTAGAAAATTTTTCTGGGATGTTAAACTCGATTCAAGTGTGAATCGAGTTTTATGTAGTTTAATTCGAGTTTGGTTCAGTTTTGATCGAGTTTTAGGCTTCATCATTCGAGTTTCTTTCTTCATCAATCGAGTTTCTTGCTTCACCAATCGAGTTTCTTGCTTCATCAATCGAGTTTCTTGCTTCATTATTCGAGTTTACACTTACATGATTCGAGTTTCATGTAATATCATTCGTGTTTATTAATTATATGATTCGAGATTTATATAACTTCATTCGAGTTTATTACATCATCATTCGAGTTCATCACTTACTTAATCGAGTTTCATACAGCATTATTCGAGTTTTATACTTACACGATTCGAGTCTCATGTAATATCATTCGTGTTTATTAATTATATGATTCGAGATTCATATAACTTCATTCGAGTTTATTACATCATCATTCGAGTTCATCACTTACTTAATCGAGTTTCATACAGCATTATTCGAGTTTTATACTTACACGATTCGAGTCTCATGTAATATCATTCGAGTTTATTAATTATATGATTCGAGATTCATATAACTTCATTCGAGTTTATTACTTCATTATTCGAGTTTTATATTAGTTTAATTTTTGAGTTTCATGCCTTATTTTTAGGCCAGTTGTTACAGTCTCCCCCTGTTGAAGGAATTTCATCCCGAAATTAGCTCGTGTTCTCCTCTGCTTGGACTTTTGAGAACAGCTGGGGGTACTTCTCTCGGAATTGATCTTCGCGTTCCCAAGTAAACTCAGGACCTCGTTTAGAGTTCCATCGGACCTTTATTATTGGAATTCGACTGTGCTTAAGTTTCTTGACTTCTCGGTCCATTATTTCTACCGGTTGCTCAATGAAATTCAACTTATCGTCTATCTCCAGCTCGTCCATGGGTATCACGAGTGATTCATCCGCCAGACATTTCTTAAGATTGGATACGTGGAAGGTATTATGAACGTTACTAAGCTCCGGGGGTAGATCGAGTCTGTAAGCTACCGGGCCAATTCTTCTGGTGATTTTGAATGGTCCGATATAACGAGGATTGAGTTTTCCTCGTTTTCCGAAACGGATTACGCCTTTCCAAGGCGAGACTTTCAACATCACTTGATCTCCCTCTTGGAATTCCAAATCCTTCCGTCGGATGTCTGCATAACTCTTCTGTCGATCCCGCGCAATCTTCAATCGGTTCCGAATCTGGGCTATCTTCTCTGTAGTTTCCTGGATGATCTCAGGTCCAGTAATCTGACTATCCCCTACTTCAGCCCAACAAAGAGGTGATCGACACTTTCGTCCATAGAGTGCCTCGAATGGGGCGGTCTTAATGCTCGAGTGGTAACTGTTGTTATAAGAAAACTCGACTAATGGCAGGTGTCTGTCCCAACTTTTTCCAAAGTCGATGACACATGCCCTTAGCATATCTTCCAATGTTTGAATCGTTCTTTCACTCTGACCGTCCGATTGCGGGTGATAGGCTGTACTCATATCCAGACGCGTTCCTAGTGCTTCTTGTAATGATTGCCAGAACCTTGACGTAAATCGGCTGTCTCTGTCTGATATAATGGATACTGGCACCCCATGCCTTGAGACGACCTCCTTAAGATAGGTTCGTGTTAACTTATCCATCTTGTCAGTCTCCTTGATTGGCAGGAAGTGTGCGGTCTTGGTCAGCCGATC
>JAANYP010006035.1:0-26842 GCA_020465985.1 Centrapalus pauciflorus | reverse complement strand
CAACTCATAATCGCCTCGATCTTCGCTGGATCCACCTTAACGCCCTCACTCGTCATCACGTGCCCTAAGAACTGCACCTCTCGAAGCCAAAACTCGCATTTCGAAAACTTGGCGTATAGCCTCTCTCGCTGCAAGGTACTCAGGACCTCTCTCAGATACTGGCTATGCTCCTCGCTATTCCTCGAGTAGATCAAAATATCATCAATGAACACGATCACAAATCGATCGAGCATCGGCTTGCAGACCCTATTCATCAGGTCCATAAATGCTGCTGGGGGCATTCGTCAGCCCGAATGGCATAACTAAGAACTCATAATGACCATATCTGGTCCTAAACGCAGTCTTAGGCACATCCTCATCTCTAACTCGCAGTTGATGATACCCAGAACGCAGATCGATCTTCGAAAAGAAACTCGCTCCCTGAAGCTGATCAAAGAGATCATCAATCCTCGGTAAGGGATAACGGTTTCTCACCTTACCCTATTAAGCTCTCTATAATCTATACGCATCGTCCCGTCCTTCTTCTTCACAAATAACACAGGAGCTCCCCATGGCGAAGAACTGGGGCGAATAAACCCTCGATCTAACAGATCCTGTAGCTGCGTCATCATCTCGCGCATCTCGGTAGGAGCTAACCGATACGGCGTACGCACAATAGGAACGGCCCCGGGAACTAGGTCGATCCTGAACTCAACCTACCGGTCCGGCGGCAGACCCGGCAACTCATCCGGAAACACGTCCGGGAAATCTCTAACCACTGGCACATCACTAACCTCCCTCTTCTCCTTCTTTGCGTCTACTACATAAGCCAAGTAAGTGGCACACCCCTTCGCCACATACTTCTGTGCCTGCGCCATCGACACTATGCTCATCTCTCCCCTACGCCTTTCACCATACACAACTGCTGACTCTGACTCAGAAACGGGGATACGAATCATCTTCTTAGAACAGAAGATATCTGTCTGACGCACTATCAGCCAATCCATGCCAACAATGGCATCAAAACTGCTAATCTCCATAGACATCAAGTCTATGGAAAACCGATGGCCATCTATCTTTAATACACAATCTCTATAGATTCGGCTCATTAATACAGTACTACCATCAACACGCTCAACAATAACAGGCACAGATAACTCAGATGAAGGCATAGCAAAATAATCACAGAAGGAGGCAGATACATATGAACGATCAGATCCCGAATCAAATAAAATAAAGGCACGCAGTCCGTTAAGGATAAACGTACCAGATACAACATCAGGCGACTCACGCGCCTCCTCAGCAGTAGCCTGGAAGACCCTGCCACGAGCCCTCGGTGCTCCTCCTCCCCGAGGCGCTGAAGATGACCCTTATGGCCCAGCTCCACTCGAACTCGACCCTGGAAACCCCGCACTCGGGTTCGGACAGTCCCGAGACATATGACCCGGCTTCCCGCACCGGAAACAAAGAGACTACTGGGAAGTACATGCAACAGCTGTGTGACCAAACTGGCCACATCTAAAACAACGAAGATGCTCCCGGGCACACGGCCCTGCATGGCGGTGATGGCACCGCTGGCAATCTCTCTCCACCGATGCCGAACTCTCAACTCGGCTCCCAGAATCCCGAGACCCCCTCCCAATACTCCCCTGACTCTGACTCTGCCTCTGGCCCTGACCCTGACCCTGCTGTCGCTGCCCCTGCTGCCTCTGACCACCCCGACCCTGTCCCTGACTCTGACCGGCTCCCAACTGTCTATCATCCCGGCCCTGATCTCGCTGGGCTCCCGAACTCTGTCCCTACTGCTCGGAATACCCTCCCTGACGGCTCTCTCTATAGAATCTCGAAGAACCGGAACTCTGGGCCTGACCCGATGGCTCGATACGCTGTCTCTAGGGAGCCGACTGCTCCCGCTGTCTCTCCACCTCCCGCTCTCGGCGGCGGGCATACTCCATCGCTGAGGGAAATGTGGGGTCACGCAGCATCCCCACGAACTCTCGAATATCCGGTCTCAATCCCTCAATAAACATAGTGACCTTCCGGTCCTCTGTAGCTACCTGATGCGGCGCGAACTGAGCTCTATCATTAAATATATCGATATACTCCTGGACGGACCTGGATCCCTGCTGCAAATGGATAAACTCTCGCTCCAACTCTCTCCTCGTGTCCAACGGACAGTACTGCAGCTCGAACTCTGTACGGAACTCCTCCCAAGACATCAGATAGGCCTCATCAACTCCGCGAGCACTGACAACTGAACTCCACCATCTCTAAGCTCCCCCCTTCAGAAGGTAGGAGGCATAACTCACTCGGTCTGCTCGATCAACATGGGCTATACGGAATGCAGCCTCGACCTCTCGCAGCCAATCAAGTGCCTTCGAGGCACCCACTCCCCCAAATAACTCTGAAGGACGACCCGTCATGAAGTCCTTAAAGGACCCGCGCGATGGCTGGCTAGAAGAAGCACCAGCCCCGGAACTCTGCTCTCCCTTGGGTGGAGGCACCGCGCCTCGACCCCTACCCGCGCCCTGGACCGGAAAACGCTCATCTAGGATCTGGCCTATCACAGAATATAAGTCAGATCTATGCACAGGCTCATCATCCCTATGGTCATCCCACTGAGGCCCGCTGCCCTGACGGTCAATAACAACCTGCACAATAAGATAATGACACGAATTAACTCTACAAGACTCTACACACTACTCATTTATCACCTAATACTCTACTTCGAATTACAACCCAAGGATCTAAACTCTATGGTTTAAGCTTAAGCATCCACTAGATACTTAATCTCTTAAACCTAGGCTCTGATACCAAGCTTGTAACACCCTCGAACTAATCCACATTGCCACACAAATACCACATCAGCAACGATATAATATAATAATCTCTACGCTATTCTCAATACATATATGCAGAAACCTGATAATTTAAAACATTAATTACACAACAACAGTCACGGAAATCTCTGAATAAACTACAACCTATCCGAAGTATATACAACAACCCCAAAAATATAACTACATCTATGAAAGGTAGCTAACTCCTCGATTACAGATAGTGTAAACCTACTTTGGTGCAGCAGGCATACTAACAGTCCGGTCACCTGGAATACACACAACAACACACACAGGTCAGCTAAAGCTGGTGAGAATGCAAGGGTTAGTGTACGATTATAAAGCTCAATAATATATAACTCAACAATAAAACGTTCAGCGTTCTCTACTGAACAAGTATATGAGATCCCACAAGATAGCTCAATAGGTACTTAACTCGCGTGGATAGGTCCACGTACACAAATCCCTAGACCGCACAAAGCAATCATCAGGAACTCAAAAGGGAATTGGGAGCGACCCAACCCCTGCCCAGCCGTACGGTTTAGTATCTCAACAACTCAAGTGTCCCAAATCTCATATTAAAATAAAGTTCACAATAGCTCAGTAATACAAGCATGATAGTATCTCAATAAAAACTCGTAAGAAAACTCATGATATCTCATAAGAAAAGCTCGATAAAAGATCATGCAAGTATTAGTAAATAATCGTACAAGTATCTCAACAAAAACATGCAAACTCACCTGCTCAGCTAGCTACACTAAGTCTCGGTTCCCTGCCCTTTCCCTACCCTGTCAACACGAGACCCTGAAAACACAATAACACAATCTCAATATCACAACCTCAGCCCAACAACTCTATACGCAATTCCCGACAATGCACAAGACCCCAAAGACTCTAACACAAGACTTACAGAACCCGAAAACCCGACCCGAACCCTCAGCCGCATCGCGGCCACACTCAGCCAATCGCGGCCGCCCTGACCCTATCGCGGTCGCGATGACCTTATTCTCGGCCGCGCTCACATTGCAGCCCGAGCTCGGACGCCAACCGCCTGCGATCACCTCAAGAACATCGCGGCCTGCGATCAAGGGATCGCGGCCGCGCTCACGTCGAACAGTAGCAGTTCAGCTCTGTTTTGCCACAGCCAGGGGATTCAATCCCCAACTCGATTTTAACCTAACATAACACACTTAATTAGCTTCGAAAACGGACCCCACCCATAGTACGGTACGATGCAGCTGAAAAACTTAATAGGCTACCGTGGCTCGCTTCGCTTTTGTTGCGGAGCTCACTGCTTTTGACTAGTGCATTATTATTGACTAGTTCACATAATTTACATGTTCATTAGGATAAAATGTTCCATATATGAAAAATAACAATATGCACATGTTCAAATGTGCAATATGCATGAACATGTGTATATTACGCATTTTTGCATGAAACTAAACATTTTGTCTTAACGAACATGTAGATGATATTAATTAGTTAATCATAATGCAATTTTGAACATATGTATATTATAGTTTACATGAAATTTAACATTTTGTCATAATGAACATGTGCATTTGATATGGTTTTCCAGTTTTCCAGTCTAATATAGTTTTCCATGGATCTCGACCCATATATATATATATATATATATATATATATATATATATATATATATATATATATATATATATATATATATATATATATATATATATAAACCCATTTTAACCACCAAACATCATTTTCATCTTTTTAGATTACATAGAGTTCATATGAACTCAAACTTGAGGTTTTGAGATAAACCCACCAAAATACATAAAAACTTGCATAATATACATTTAAAATAATGGATCTAACATACTTCATCATTTTCTTAGATCTAGCCATTTCTAAGAGATCTTCATAAAAAGCCATGAAAATACATAGAAACTTGTATAATATACTTTTTTTTATAATGGATCTAACATATTTCATCATTTTCTTTCAAGATCTAGCCATTTATAAGATATCTCCATAATAATCCATTTGAGTTCTCATCTTCTTCATATGAAGATGGTGGAGAGAAGAGAAAAGTAAAAGATTTATAAATAAGAGTTGGTACCTCTTTGGATCTTCAAAATCGTAAGAAGCTTCTCCAAAAATCTGATTTTTGCTCTTCTGCTTCTCCAACAAAAACACTTTTCTTTTCTTTCTTGAATAATTTGAATGGGAGCAAAAATGGAGAACACACACTAGTGTGTGTGTTCTCGGCGCATGATAAAGCAAAGAAGAGGAAATTTATTTTTCCTTTTTCTTTTTAGTCCTTTTACTTTTCATATTTACCATTTAGACCCTACAATTATTTTCATTTCTTTTAAGGTCCTTTCTTCATAAATCAATACTTTATTTATTATAATTTACATAACCATTTATTTATATATCCCAATATTAATTAATATTTCGAATTTGTATTTCTTTACAATAAATATTAATTATCGATTTAATAATCAGGTCGTTACAATTTCTTCCCTCTTAAAAGGATTCCGCCCACGGAATCAGGTTCTTTCAAACAGAGCGGGTTATTTGGCCATCATTTCAGCCTTCGTCTCCCAAGTCATCAGAGACCCACGGTGGTGCTTCCAACAAAAGAGTACCATGTCGATCTCCTTATTCCTTAGGTTAATCACTTTGTCGACGATAATCTTTTCTGGTTTTTCAACATATCGCAACCGCTCATCGATTTGCACATCATCCAAAGGAACGGTTACTTTAGGATTAATCGGACTTCTCTTCAAATAGCTAACGTGGAAGGTGTCATGAATTCCGGCCAACTCAGCGGGCAGCTCTAATTTATAAGCTTGAGCTCCGACACGTTCGGTAATAGGAAATGGTCCAACATATCGAGGACTTAACTTCCCCCGCTTCCCAAATCTCATAATCCCCTTCCACAGAGATACTTTCAGCATCACGGAATCTCCCACTGCAAACTCAATATCTTTATGACGTTTGTCTGAGTATGCCTTCTGTCGATCTTGAGCAGCTTTGATTCGCTCACAAATAATCTGAATTTTATCATGCGTCTCTTGAAGCAATTCGGGACCCGCCAACGGTTTCTCACCTGCTTCACGCCAACACGTCGGAGTTCGACACTTTCGGCCATACAACGACTCATACGGAGCCATCTTTATCGAAGAATGATAACTGTTGTTGTAGGCAAATTCCAAAAGTGGTAGGTGCGTATCCCAATTTCCACCAAGCTCAATCACGCACACACGCAACATATCTTACATCGTCTGATTGGTGCGCTCGGTCTGGCCGTCAGTCTGGGGACGAAACGCCGTACTCAAATTAACACGCGTTCCCAGTTGATCTTGCATACTTTGCCAAAATCTCGAAGTAAATCTCGAATCACGATCCGAAACAATAGATTTTGGAATCCCATGACGTACAATAATTTCATCGATATACATTCGCGCCAATCTTTCCAAAGGAAAGTTTTCTCGTATTGGCAAAAAGTGTGCGGATTTCGTCAGTCGATCCACACTAACCCAGATAGCATCATGTTGTCTTTGGGTCTTCGGAAGCTTTACCACAAAATCCATCGTGATGTGATCCCACTTCCATTCTGGTATCTCGAGTGGTTGCAAATTTCCAGATGGTTTTTGATGTTCGGCCTTGACTCGCAAGCAAGTCAAACACCGTTCAACATGATTACCAATGTCTCGCTTCATTCCGGGCCACCAATATTCTGATTTCAAATCCTGATACATCTTAGAACTCCCAGGGTGAATTGAGAACTTGGAATTATGACCATCTTCTAAAATTGTTTTGCGCACATCACCGATCTTCGGCACCCAAATACGATCCCTAAACATTTTCAACCCGTTGCTAACATCAGTTAACAACACACTTTGACCAACCATTCTTTCGACTTAATATTTTCCTCTTTAAGGCCCTCGATCTGCCACTTTCAAATGTCGTCAAGGATAGAAGAAGTCACAACTACATGCGTTAACGCATAACAAGTTGCTTCCGGATATCTCTTTTGGCTCAAAGCATCAGCCACTACATTGGCTTTTCCAGGGTGATAAAGGATTTCACAGTCGTAATCCTTAATCAATTCCACGACACGTCGTTGTCGCATGTTTAACTCTTTCTGATTAAAGATATGTCTCAAACTCTTATGATCAGTAAACAATTGACACTTAGTACCGTACAGGTAATGCCGCCAGATTTTTAAAGCAAACGCGACAGCATCTAACTCCAAGTCATGAGACGGACGACTTTTCTCATAATCTTTAAGTTGTCTCGATGCATAAGCTATCACTTTTCCCCGTTGCATTAACACGCAACCCAATCCATTTATCGAAGCATCGCTATAAACAACAAAATCTTCATTCCCTTCCGGCAACGCAAGTACCGGAGCATCGGTTAGTCGACTTTTCAGAGTTTGAAATGCTGCATTCTGTGGCTCTTCCCACACAAACTTCGCATTCTTACGTGTCAACAAAGTGAGTGGGACGGCTATTTAAGAGAAATCTTGAATAAATCGTCGGTAATAGCCGACCAATCCAAGGAAACTACGAATCTCAGCAACATTTCTAGGCGCTTCCCAACTTTTAATGGCTTCAATCTTGGAGGGATCCACATAAACACCCTCCCAAGATATAACATGTCCTAAAAATTGCACTTGCCGCAACCAAAATTCACACTTCGAGAATTTAGCATACAACTGTTCGCTGTGAAGAAGTTCGAGCAATCGCCTCAGATGAACCGCATGATCCTCCTCCCTCTTGGAATACACCAAGATGTCGTCGATAAACACTATAACTGACTTGTCAAGCATTGGACGGCACACACGATTTATCAAGTCCATAAAGGTCACAGGAGCATTAGTGAGCCCAAAAGGCATCACTAAGAACTCATAATGCCCATATCGGGTCCGAAAAGCAGTTTTCGGCACATCTTCCTCACGGACTTTAAGTTGATGATACCCTGAACGAAGGTCTATCTTCGAGAAATAAGCAGCTCCTTGTAGTTGATCGAACAAGTCATCAATACGAGGCAAAGTATACTTATTCTTTATAGTCACCTTGTTCAGTTCTCTATAATCTATACACATTCGCAAGGTTCCGTCTTTCTTTCGCACGAATAAAACCGGAGCACCCCACGGCGAGGTACTCGGCTGAATGAACCCTTTCTCTAACAATTCTTCCAATTGCGCCATCATTTCCTTCATTTCCAAAGGCGCTAAACGATACGGAGCACGCACAATTGGTGCAGCTCCCGACACTAACTCAATCCGAAACTCTACAGATCGGTCCGGTGGCAATCCCGATAAGTCATCAGGAAACACATCGAGATATTCATTAACTACTGGCACATCCTTGAGGTTTTTCCCTTCCTTCTTGGCATTCAAGACACAAGCCAAGTAACATTTGCAACCCTTACTTAGATTTTTCCGAGCCTTAGCCACCGAAATAACCGCGGCTTCCCTTTTACGTCTATCCCCATACACAAATATTTCTTCGCCTTCCGGCGTGAACAAACGAACAATTCTTTTAGCACAAGCAATAGTGGCAAGATTATTGGCCAACCAATCCATGCCAACTATTATATCAAATTCTTTAGTGTCTATGGGGACAAGGTCGATATCAATATTGTGTCCATCTAAGGTCAGCACACAGTCATAATATATTTGGGTGGCACAAACTGATTTCCCGCTTGCCACATCAACAGATAGAGGGAAAGGCATCAAAGAAGGTTCAACATCTAACTTTCGTGCAAATGCTTTAGAAATAAAAGACACACTTGCACCGAAACCAAACAATACTACAACAGGTAAAGAATTCAGGAGAAAAGTACCGGTTACGACATCCGGCACATCTTGCGCCTCGACAACAGTAATCTGGTAGACTCTGGCTTGAGGCTTAGGCGGATTCCCCTTTGATTGGGAGGAACCACCAACATAACTAGGCTTTGCAACCGAGCCTTTACTTTCAGACGCCACCGACTTCTCTTTCGGGCAATTCCGAGCGAGGTGGCCTGCCTGGCCACATTCATAGCACGCATCACTATGTTTGGGACATGCAGGACGTATGTGTCCCTCTTCTCCACATCCATGGCAAACAATAGGGGACAAACATTCCCCACGATGAAGCTTTCCGCAACGGTTACACGTAGGCACAAAATTGGAAAACTGAGATTTGGACTGAGAGTTGTGGGAATTAGTAGGTTTCTTCGAATGCCTGGAAGATTGGAAACGTGAACGAGAGTCCACGTTCTTTGAGAAAGATTGTTGGGGTTGTTTAAACGTACCGGGGAAGACTCAACCTTCGCTTTCTTCGTTCCAGATGTTTCTTGCTCCCTACGGAACAATTCATACTCTTGGAGTCGCGCATACTCCAGAGCTTTCTCAAAAGATTCGACTGCGCGAACCGTTACCATCTCGCGGATCTCACTCCGCAGTCCGTCGACAAAATAGTCAGTCTTTTGCTTTTCATCAGCAATCACTGACCCCACAAACATCGTCTTCGAGTTGAACTCGATCAGATAATCGTCCACCGATAAGTCTCCTTGCTGAAACGTAAGGAAGTCTCTTTTTATTTTCTGCACCGCAACTGCCGGACATAAATGTTTGTCGAACCTGGTCTTGAACTCTTCCCAGGTCATCTTTACCGCAACATCTAAACCCACAATCTCGACTTCTGAATCCCACCAAGTCAAGGCAGGACCAACGAATTGTGCAGCCGCGTACTGCATTTTCTTTTCATTACCGACATCAGTTACTCGGAATAGTTTCTCAATTGCCTTGATCCAATCCAAGGCCTCAGCAGTCGTTGCTCGTCCGTTGAACTCTGGAGGACGACAACCAATGAAGTTTCCATACGACATCCCCGTCTTTGACTTAGAGGAGCCATGTTTCCGATCTTTATCCTTCTTAGGCTTCTCAGCCCTACTTCCATTTCCCACGACTTCAGTGTTAACGTTACTTGCTTGTTGATCTTCAGCATTATCTTTCTTTCCCTGAACATTTTGGGAAGCAAGTAACTGCGCCATTAACTCGTTCTGCTGGCGATTTTGCTCCATTATTTGAGCCATCATCTGCATCATCTGGTCCTCTCTAGACCCTCCACCAGTACAGAAACCGGATTCGCTTTCATAATCTTGAGACTGATCTCTGTCTCCCACAACATTTGGATGTTCTACCTCCTGGTGTAGAACGCGATTTGACTGGCTATCCGACATTGTCTGCAACAAACAGTTATAGGTCGGTTCAACACTTCTTTCACACCAAAGTGTGCACATGACATTTATATGTATATATAATTATACTTACATAAAGTTATAATCTTAAAAGTCTACCCATTATTATCCCATCCTAGGCCAATGGTCAATTGTAATTGTTATAATATTGCCGCCTAGGTGGGTCAATACAAGCATCTGAAACCGTGCTCAGAGTAGAGTATCGTCAACTATACTCTGTCTATAAGCTCCAGCTCTGATACCAAATTGAAACACCCATACAACTAATACGAGTATTTCGATACCATTATACATTAATTTATACAGAGTACTTGCAGAAATACGGTCAAATTAAAACTTTTAATACTTTAATAATCATCAACGTGATTCCAAACACTTTGCATATAACACAACAGAGTGTCGAAAATCACGGAGTAATGTAATTGGGGTCACAATGTTAAATCATCAATTTGATTACAAACGAATTAATAATCATTAACTAATTCGCGTAAGTCCAAAATGGAAGTCTGCTACTCCCACCCCAATCATCAACAAAATATGAAGCTCCTAACCATGCTCCAATTAGTGTCTAACAGTTTGGGCCAGCCGGGCCTTTGCCCTTATCAGCACCTGAAAAGAAATATCAACTAACGGGTAAACAACAAAGTTGTTTAGTGAGTTTCTAGATTAAAGTACCATGCGATATATGAATGATGTCATGCAATGCCATGAATTTAACTAACAATCTCAGGAGGCCAACTAATGGCTAATAAGATACCACATTGCGGTTACCACACAAAGGCTTACCGTACAATGAGATTACAATCTACTTCCCGATTACCACAGACCTCAAACTTATCGTTATGCAGTTTACAGTGATGCCATACGATTACCACAGACTGTAACGACCCAATTATTTAATATAAATGATAATTAATATTTATTGTAGCGAAATACGATTCGAGATATTAATTTATTTCAAGGCACATAAATGAGTGTGGTGTAAGAATTTTATGAATATATATGTCTTGAATATATATATAAAGGACTTTAAAAGAAATGCAAATAATTCTAGGGGTTGGTTGGTATATATGTGAAAGTCATGGAGTAGAAAGAAAAAGAAAAAGAAATCTTCTTCCTTTTGGCTTATTACATACACAGACACACCATGTGTGTGTGTTCACCTTTTTCCAAACTTTCAAAATAGAGAGAAAAGAGAGAAGAAGAAGAAGAATCCAAAATCAGACTTTAGTTGGAAGCTTTTCTTTATTTTGAAAGATCCAAGAGGTACCCACCTTTATTTATATAAATCTCTACTTGTTCTTTTCTCCACCATCTTCGTTTGAAGAAGATGAGAAACCCAAATGAGTTTTTATGGATAATATGGAGAAATCTTTAGATCTTGAAGTATGATAATGAAATATGGTTAGAATCATCATTTTTAAACATATTATTCAAGTTTTACGAATTTTGATGGGTTTTAGCTCAAAAACCCGAAATGGAGTTTTATGAACTCTCATTGTTTAAATAGGAATGAAATAGTGTTCTTGATAGTTTGAATGAGTTTAAAAAGGTATATATATATATATATATATATATATATATATATATATATATATATATATATATATATATATATATATATATATATATATATATATATATATATATATATATATATATATATATGTTTGGGAATGATCCCAAACCGTTTATAATAAATGTGAAAAGTTTTGGTAGTTTTGAACATTAAATTCGTAAGGCAGAATGGCAGACCTGCACTTGAACTAGGCTACTTCCCTGGTGAACTCGGCGAGTTGGTCTGGATTTTTGAAAGAAAAATTTCTAAGTTAAGGGATCCGGATATCTTGGGATCCGAATTTCGGATGGGTTGGTCCGAAATTCGGATGTGTCCTGAACCAGATTCGGACCATATGTCGGGCGGATGGAATCCGAATTTCGGATGGGGTTTACCCGAGTTCGGACCGCTCGTGATCCGAAGAGACCCGAATTCAGGTGGGAGAACTCGGCGAGTTCGTTCCCTTACTCGGCGAGTTGGGTCCAGTTTTGGCCAGAAACTGTAATTTTAATTAGTCCTTGAGATCTTTTGCCATAATAATTTATGTCACCAAATATGAAGAATAATTAGACCGAAATAATAATTTAGGGTGATGCTGAAATTAATTAAGTCTTACGACTAGTGTATCCGGATCAAAGTTAAGAAATTATAAGCTGAGAGACTTATAAATATTATATTATGAACCTATCTGTAGGGGTTTGGACGGGTTAAGTCACTTGGAGACTATCACTCCTACTTTGACGAATATAACTCGGTTTTGAGGCCGAGAGCGTATTGTGCACCACTGTGAGTTCTAGCATTAATGTATTTATATGCATATCATGAATTGTATGTTATTGCTTTCGTATTATTCTTGTCATTTACATGCTTTGCCATCACATACATTATTGTTGTCATATTATCATTTGGTTGATAAGTTGCTGATCATTCATTTGACCTCTCCGCTGAGACGGTAAGCCTGAGTGTGGTAACCTAGCGGAATCATAATGGTAAGCCTGAGTGTGGTAACCATTATTGCCTGTAAAACGATAAGCCTTTGTGTGGTAATCGTAGGGTATCACTGTAAACTGCATATCGATAAGCCTGGGTCTGTGGTAATCGAGCAGTAGATTGTAAACCCATTGTACGGTAAGCTTGTGTATGGTAACCGCAATGTGGTAGCTTTTTAGCCATTAGTTGGCCTCCTGAGATCGTTAGTTGAATTCACGGCATTGCATGGCATCATTCATATATCGCATGGTACTTTAATCTAGAATCTCACTAAACAACTTTGTTGTTTACCCGTTAGTTGATATTTCTTTTCAGGAACCGTTAAGGGCAAAGGCCCGGCTGGCCCAAGTTGTTAGACATCGTTTGGAGCTCGGATAGGAGCTCAATATTTTGTTGATGATTGGGGTGGGAGTAGCAGACTTCCATTTTGGACTTACGCGAATTAGTTAATGTTTATTAATTCGTTTGTAATTAAATTGATTACTTAATCTTGTAACCCCAATTACATTACTCCGTGATTTCCGACACTCTGTTGTGTTTTATGCAAAGTGTTTGGAATCATGTTGATGATTATTAATGAATTGCAAAAGTTATAATTTGACCGTATTTCCGCATGTACTCTGTATAAATTAATGTATAATGGTATCGAAATATTCGTATTAGTTGTATGGGTGTTTCAATTTGGTATCAGAGATGGAGCTCATAGACAGAGTATAGTCGACGATACTCTACTCTGAGCACAGTTTCAGATGTTGTTATTGACCTACCTAGGCGGCAATATTATAACAATTACAATTGACCTTTGGCCTATGATGGGATAACATTGGGTAGACTTTTAAGATTATGACTTGACGTAAGCATAATTATATATATATATATATATATATATATATATATATATATATATATATATATATATATATATATATATATATATATATATATATATATACATACGTATAAATGTCATGTGCACACTTTCGTGTGAAAGAAGTGTTGAAACGACCTGTAACTGTTGGTTGCAGACAATGTCGGATAACCAGTCAAATCGCGTTCTACACCAGGAGGTAGAACATTCAAATGATGGGGGAGACAGAGATCAGTCTCAAGATTATGAAAATGAATCCAGTTTCCGTACTGGTGGAGGGTCTAGAGAGGACCAGATGATGCAAATGATGGCTCAGATGCTAGAGCAAAATCGCCAGCAGAATGAGCTAATGACCCGGTTACTTGCTTCCCAGAACGTGCAGGGAAAGAAAAATAATGCTGAGGGGGAGCAAGCAAGTAACGATAATACTGAAGTCGCTGGAAGCGGAAGCAGGGCTGAAAGGCCTAAGAAGGATAAAGAACGAAAGCACGACTCTTCTAAGTCAAAAAGGGGAATGTCGTATAAGAATTTCATCGGTTGTCGTCCTCCATCGTTCAATGGACGGGCAACTACTGTGGAGGCCTTGGACTAGATCAAGGCAATTGAAAAATTATTCAGAGTCACCGACGTCAGCAATGACAAGAAGGTGCAATACGTAGCTTTTGTGGGTCCTGCTTTAACTTTGTGGGATTCTGAAGCGGAGTTTTTGGGTTTAGATGTTGTGACTAAGATGACATGGGAAGAGATCAAAACCAGGTTTGACAAACATTTCTGTCCGGCAGTTGCGGTGCAGAGAATAAAAACAGACTTCCTCACGTTTCAGCAAGGAGACTTGTTGGTGGATGATTATCTGATCGAGTTTAACTCGAAAGTGATGTTTGTGGGGACGGTAATTGCTGACGAAAAGCAAAAGACCGACTATTTTGTGGAAGGACTGCGAAGTAAAATTCGCGAGATGGTGACGGTTCGCGCAGGCGAATCTTTTGAGAAAGCTGTGGAGTATGCGCGACACCGAGAATACGAATTGTTCCGTAGGGAACAGGAATCGGCGGGATCGAAGAAAGCGAAGGTTGAGTCTTCGCCGGGGACGTTTAAACAACCCCAACAATCGTTCTCAAAGAACGTGGACTCTCGTTCACATTCCCAATCTTCTAGACACTCGAAGAAGCCTGCTAGTTCCAACAACTCTCAGTCCAAATCTCAGTTTTCCAATTCTGTACCTACCTGTAACCGTTGCGGAAAACTCCATCGTGGGGAGTGTTTGTCCCCTATTGTATGTCATGGTTGTGGAGAAGAGGGACACATACGTCCTGCATGCCCTAAACGTAGTGATGCGTGTTACGAATGTGGCCAGGTGGGCCACCTCGCTCGGAATTGCCCGAAAAAGAAGTCGGCGGCATCTGAAAGTAAAGGCTTAGTGGCAAAGCCTAGCTATGTTGGTGGTTCCTCCCAATCAAAGGGGAATCCGCCGAAGCCTCAAGCCAGAGTATACCAGATTACTGCTGCCGAGGTGCAAGATGTGCAGGATGTCGTAACCGGTACTTTTCTCATGAACTCTTTACCTGTTGTAGTATTATTTGATTCCGGTGCAAGTGTGTCTTTTGTTTCTAAATCATTTGCACGAAAGTTAGATGTTGTACCTTCTTTGATGCCTTTCCCTCTATCTGTTGATGTGGCAAGCGGGAAATCAGTCTGTGCCACCCAAATATATTATGACTGTGTGTTGACCTTAGATGGACATGATTTTGATATCGACCTTGTCCCCATAGACACTAAAGAATTTGATATAATAGTTGGCATGGATTGGTTAGCCAATAATCTAGCCAGTATTGCTTGTGCTAAGAGAATTGTTCGTTTGTTCACACCGGAAGGCGAAGAAATATTTGTGTATGGGGATAGACGAAAAAGGGAAGTCGCAGTGATTTCGGTAGCTAAGGCTCGGAAAAACTTAAGTAACGGTTGTCAATGCTTCTTGGCTTGTGTGTTGGATACTAAGAAAGAAGGGAAAAACCTCAAGGATGTACCAGTGGTTAATGAATATCCCGACGTGTTTCCTGATGACTTACCGGGATTGCCACCGGATCGATCTGTAGAGTTTCGGATTGAATTGGTGCCGGGAGCTGCACCAATTGCGCGTGCCCCGTATCGTTTAGCACCTTCAGAAATGAAGGAAATGATGGCACAATTGGAAGAATTGTTAGAAAAAGGGTTCATTCAGCCGAGTACCTCGCCGTGGGGTGCTCCGGTTCTATTCGTGCGAAAGAAAGATGGAACCTTGCGAATGTGTATAGATTATAGAGAACTGAACAAGGTGACTATAAAGAATAAGTATCCTTTGCCTCGTATTGATGACTTGTTCGATCAACTAGAAGGAGCTGCTTATTTCTCGAAGATAGACCTTCGTTCAGGGTATCACCAACTTAAAGTCCGTGAGGAAGATGTGAAGATCTTCCCTTACGGGGCAGTCCTCAGAGTCTAGGTCCCACATCATGCAACACGATATCAATCATAACTAAGATAGAGTAATTTAAGTTGCGGAATTTCAGATTACAAGTACAAACATTAGGATAAGTTTAATACAATTTTAGTTCAGATTACAATTTTCAAAATAAACTTATAAAGGGTACCAGACTAATCTAATACATGTCATCATACAATCAAATTACATCTACCCAGACCACCACAATTATCATCTGCCAATTAGTACCGAAGGGTTTGTTGAGTAGTGGTCTATAGAATACTTCAATCTTGATCTTGTAAGACCTAAGAACTAGGTCCTGCAGGTGACTTTACTTTATCTTTTCCTGTAAATAGGTCAAATAGCAACTGTAAGCAAAGCTTAGTGAGAATATAGATTTTCAGATTCACATGCATTAATCAAGCGGATCATGGGTCAAAGCGTGATATGTCTGGACTGCCGCTACAGCCACTCATGATTGAGACATAGAATTCATAGAATTGGATGATGTTCAGCCCACGCTCACGCTTTTAGTGGAAGCTATCCACTCATGCTGGGCTAGCTACCAGCGGTCTTCATGGGGGAACATCGGAATATCAATACCAAGTTCAATAGAACTGGTGACATAGCTAGGTCTAGAACAATAGACCGATAAAGCTAATTATTCTAAGCTGAATCAATATGTCAAATGATGCGATCAATAAAGAAAGCATAGTGATCAAAGTCATGATAGCAATAACATATGAAATGAACTATAAGTACAATGTCATGTGAAATGATAAGTCAAATTAGCTATCATGATCCACAGGGCATCACCGAACCATGGTGTGCACAGGTCACAATCCAGCTGAGCATTCATGAATGTCAAATAAACTGTCATCAACAATATATCTCAATCGGAAGTCTAGCATGAAAAACTGAATATCTATAACTCACAGTTTCTGTAGTCTTTATCAAGCAGATTTATAATCCACCACCTGGGTTATCCCAGGATTTATCTTTAATCAAACTGAACTCTGGCTTTGCCTTTTCAATCTTTAATTCTGTAATTCTTTAACTCTTTGTTCAGAATTTATCTGAACCTGTCCAGAATAATATTATATCATTGTCAATTTCATAATCTTTTAGTTATAAAGTCTTTATATTCTTATTTTCATCTGATTCTGATAACTGATAATTCTTTATTCTTCCATCTTGGATTCATGATTCTTGTGTTTAAAGAATATCAAAATATATATATATACAAATTCGGACCAACCCCCATCCGGATTCGGATCTAAGGATCATCCGAATTAGGATCAGATCCGAAATGTACAGGAAACTAGAGAACTCGCCGAGTAAGCTCGGTGAACTCGCCGAGTTCACATCCGAACTTCGGATAGAGAACCGGATTTCGGACACAACCGAATTATGTTGACCCATCCGAATTTGGGTCCATCCGAGATCGGTTCTAATTTAATTTCGGTCCAAATCTAATTTCGGTTTTCATCCGAATTCGGATCCGATACTTATGAATTTTTGAAGAATGTTCAAGCTGTTCTTGGGAACTCGCCGAGTTCCCCTATGAACTCGCCGAGTTCACTTGCAGATATGCAAGTCGCAACTTACGGGTTTTATCAAAAATTCATCAATCGACAATTATACTAACATGCAATTAAATTCAACGTTATATTATCAATTTTGGGGTGTTTCTACACTATTTTCCCTATCTCTAACACATTAAATCGTCCAGATTTGTCCAAAATATTGAAATTTTCTCAAGAACACAAAAGTTTATAAAAACTCAGATTTTTGATCTTTTTGGACGATTTAAGCTACGATTTCTGTTTCTAAATCATTTATGGGTTTCATTACATGATTTCTAATCAATATTTCAAGCATGCAACATAATTTCTACAGATTTTAAATCCGAATTTGATGCATTTTAAACTCTTAAAAATACAAACTAAAGCTTGGAGATTTGATTTATTACCTTAAATTCTTCTGATTCTTGAAAATCTTTAACTAATTTCACGAATTCTTCTTCCAAATCTTTAATTTCCAGCAAGCTTTTAGAGTGAGAGTGAGAGAGTTTTGAAGGTTGAGAGATGATGAGAAATGAAGAAATAAAGACTTAGAGTCTTTATATTTCTAGACTTTGAAATATTGACACAATTGGTCCCTCCACATCTGATTTTCATTTAAATTCAGATTTATCTTCATTTTATCATCACTAATTTAATTTATCTTATTTAAATATTTTCATTACTTAATTAAAAATTACAATACAAATAATGTAATAAAATTACATTATTGAATCAAAGACAGAATTAAAGTTAAGTAAAAAGCTAGGTTGTTACAGAATGGGCTCCACCACGCACAAACTTCGTCCCCGAAGTTAGCTTTGTTCGAACAGACTTGGATACGTAGCTTTCATAACATCTCTCGATTCCCAAGACTGATGCGAACCCTTGTGGTGTTTCCACTGGACGAGCACCATCTGTATCTCTTTATTACGAAGCTTTTTGGTCTTCGAGTCCAGAATGCATTCCGGCTCTTCAACCACTCGAAGCTTCTCATCAATTTGCACATTAATGTGTGGTATCTGAACTTCTCTTTCATCAGCTAGACTCTTTCGTAGATGACTAACATGGAATACAGGATGTATTCCAGCTAAGTCAGTTGGCAGTTCAAGACGATAAGATTGATTTCCTATCTTTTCAACAATCTTGAACGGGCCAATGAATCTCGGAGCTAGCTTGTTCCTCTTTATGAACCGGACCACATTCTTCATTGGAGATACTTTCAGCATCACCCAATCGTTAACTGCAAAACTGATTGATCTATGCCGATTATCGTAATACGACTTCTGCCTGCTTTGAGCTTCAAGGATGTTCCTTCTGACAAGTTGAATCTTATCATGAGTCAACTGTAGAAGTGCCGGACCTGCTAAAGGTGATTCACCTGTTTCGCGCCAACAGGTGGGAGTTCTGCACTTTCGTCCGTATAAAGCTTCAAAAGGAGCCATCTTAATCGTGGAATGATAACTGTTATTGTATGAGAATTCGACCAAGGGTAAATGGTCATCCCAGTTACCACCCAGATCAAGAACGCAGGCACGGAGCATATCTTCCAGAGTTAGGATAGTGCGTTCACTTTGGCCATCTGCATTAGGGTGATAAGCTGTACTCATTGAGATTCGAGTACCCAACCCGTCTTGCAGTGCTTTCCAAAATCTCGAAGTGAAACGACTATCACGATCAGAGACGATAGATTTTGGCACACCGTGACGTGAAATAACCTCGGTGATGTACATCTGTGCCAATCTATCAAGGGAGTATGTCTCTTTCATCGGTATGAAATGTGCTGACTTCGTTAATCGATCCACGACTACCCAGATGGAGTCGTGTTGTCTCTTGGTCTTTGGCAATTTCGTGACAAAGTCCATGGTTATATGCTCCCACTTCCACTCAGGAATTGGCAGTGGTTGCATATCCCCGAAGGGCTTCTGGTGTTCTGCCTTAACCATTTGACATACTATGCAGCTTTCAACGAATTGACCAATGTCTTTCTTCATTCCTGGCCACCAATAATCCGCTTTCAGATCGAAATACATCTTCGAGCTGCCAGGATGAATGGATAACTTGGACTGATGGGTTTCAGATAAAAGAGTGTTGCGGATTGAACCATATTTAGGAATCCAGATTCGGTTTCCCTTGAGACATTGAAGTCCCAAATGATTCATAGACAGAAATTGAAGTTGCCCTTTGAGATTTTCATAACAGATGTTCTCTTCTTTCAAGGCTTCGGCTTGAGCAGATTTAATATCTTCAATGAGATCAGAAGAGAATACAATTGGGGTCAGGGCATAGCAACACTTTTCCGGATAAACTTTTCTACTCAATGCATCCGCGACCACATTGGCTTTGCCGGGATGATATAGGATCTCGCAATCATAGTCCTTGATAAGCTCCAAGGACCGACGCTGTTTCATGTTTAGATCCTTTTGAGTAAAAAGATGTTTGAGGCTTTTATGGTCGGTGTAAAGCTGACACCGAGTCCCATAGAGATAATGCCGCCAGATTTTTAATGCAAAGGTAACGGCAGCCAACTCAAGATCATGAGTTGGTGCACTTTTCTCATAATCCTTCAATTGCCTTGAAGCGTAGGCAATGACTTTTCCCCTTTGCATGAGGACACATCCTAAGCCAGTACCAGATGCATCGCTATAAACAACGAAGTCATCATTGCCTTCTGGTAAGGCTAGGATTGGCGCTTGAATGAGTTTCTGCTTCAGAGTTTCAAAGGCCTCTTGCTGTTTATCAGCCCATACGAAAGGTGTATTCTTTCGTGTTAGCATCGTAAGTGGCACAACAATCTTCGAAAAGTCCTTAATGAACCGCCGGTAGTAACCAGCCAATCCAAGGAAACTTCTGATTTCGGAGGCATTGCGAGGCGTTTGCCATTTTTGAACGGCCTCGACTTTGGATGGATCAACAGAGATGCCTTCGCCAAATACAACATGGCCAAGGAATTGAATCTATAAAGAAATCAAAACAGAATTCAAGTTTTGAAACAACAAACGCTTTAAGAAATAACTCGAGACAACGTAAGATTTTACCTGTCTGAGCCAAAACTCGCATTTTGAGAATTTTGCATAGAGTCTTTCATTTCTCAATAACTCTAGCAATTGACGTAGATGAACAATATGATCAGCCTCCGTTTTGGAGTAAATCAGAATATCGTCTATGAATACGATAACTGACTTATCCAGCATTGGTCTGCACACTCGATTCATGAGGTTCATGAACGCCGCTGGTGCATTCGTTAAACCGAAAGGCATTACGAGAAACTCGTAATGACCATATCTTGTTCGGAAGGCTGTCTTTGGAATATCCTCATCTTTAACTTTCAGCTGATGATACCCAGAACGAAGATCGATTTTTGAGAAATAGCTGGCTCCTTGTAGCTGATCAAATAGATCATCAATTCTGGGCAGAGGATATTTATTTTTAATTGTGACTTTGTTCAACTCACGATAGTCAATGCACATTCGGAGAGTTCCGTCTTTCTTCTTTACGAACAAGACAGGTGCACCCCACGGAGATGAACTCGGTCGGATAAATCCCTTCTCTAACAGATCTTGCAATTGCTTTGACATTTCCTGCATTTCTGTAGGCGCAAGTCTGTAGGGAGCTTTAGCGATGGGAGCCGCACCAGGAACTAAGTCAATCCCGAATTCAACTTGTCGTTCCGGTGGCACTCCAGAAATGTCATCAGGGAATACGTCTGGGAACTCACAGACGATCGGAATATCATACACTGATTTCTTGTTGGCTTCTGGGGTTGATTCAGACGAGACATAACATAGATAAGATTCGTGACCCTTAGAAAGATATTTACGCGCTTTCTCAACCGATATAAAACAATGAGCACCTTTACGCTTGTCGCCTTTAATCTCTAACACTCGGCCGTCTGAAGTCTTGATTCGGATGATTCGGCGGTTGCAGACAATAGTAGCCTCGTTGTTCGTTAACCAATCCATGCCGATGATAACGTCGAACTCTTTTAGCGGTATCGCGATAAGATCGAGGTTAAATACAACGTGATTAACGAGTAATGTGCAATTTCGATAAACGGAATCAGCCACAACGTAATTGTTACTGGCTGTCTCTATGTCAAGTATAACAGGAAGCTTTGAAGGAAACATAGATAATCTTTGCGCAAAAGTAGTCGAGATGTATGAACGGCTTGCACCGGAGTCGAATAACACACGTGCAGGTATTGAGTTTAATAAAAACGTACCGGTAACCACATCCGGGGTTTCTTTCGCTTCCTCCGCCGTTATTTGGAAGGCGCGGGTCCTAACAGTTGGAGTTGCAGCTGAGCTTTTCATTGTAGAACCTCCAGCTGATGATTGTGATTGACCTCGTTGTCCACTGTGGCACTGATACATGAAGTGACCGCGCTTTCCGCATTTAGCACAACCAAGACCTCGTTGGGGGCACTCTTCTCTACTATGGCCGATTCTGCTACACACATAACACGTGACATCGTCTGGATTACACAATCCCATATGCGATTTTCTGCATCTCTTGCAGAACCGTGGTTCATTTGTAAGCGAATAAGCTTGGACTTTCTGTGGCGAACTGTATTGCTGAGATTGTTGGGGTTGCTGGGACTGAGACTTGTTGGGCTTAAAGAATCTGCCGAATCTTTGCTTCTTTGGGGGAGATGGACAAGTCGGGTTCATTGATGGAGCATAGAGTTGATCACCGTACTCTAAATATCCTCTCTCAATCTGCCTTGCCGCTTCAACCATTTCGAGATACGAATTGTACTTTATTGCGCTCATTGGGTGTCGATATTTCGGGTTAAGTCCTCCACGAAATCGGTTCATCTTCCTTTCTTCCGTAGCTACCTGATATGAAGAATATCCACAGAGCCGTGAAAATTCGTGCTCGTACTCGTCTACAGTCTTGGTGCCTTGGGTTAACTGCATCAGTTGAACCTCCATCTTGTCTTGTTGGTCAGCAGGACAATACTTCGCGTTGAACATTTCAAGAAACTGGTCCCATTCTAGAGTCTGGATGACCTCCTCACCATAAATACTTCTCTGGGTCTTCCACCAGGCACGGGCAGCACCCACGAACAGAGCAGATGCATAACTCACTTTCTTTGACTCCAAGCAATCAGAGATTCTGAAGATCTCTTCAGTGTGACTTATCCAATCCATCGCTTGAATTGGATTGACTGTACCCTCGAAGTTAAGGGCACTGCTGGCTTTAAAATCCTTGAACTTACAGCCTTTCGGCTGCTCAATTTGGACATTCGGGGTAGAGTTATCAGAATCAGATTCATCATTCTGGATTTGTTTATCTTTTCTTTTGTTCTTTTTGTCAGCACGTCTTTTTGCTTCGGCCTCATCTCTAGCCTGAAGCTGTTCTTGCATATTCTTGTTTTGTTGTTCAGTATGTTGGGCTAATAGTTGTTGCATCATTTCAAACATTTGTTGTGGGGTCATGTTGTTGGGAATGTCACCTGATCCTGACATCTTTACTGAAAATTAAAAATCATTTAACTATCAGTTTATAGACTTAGATCTATGTACCCTTTTTCCCCATCCTAACAGTCTGTACATCCTATCTCAGTTCAAACCACCTAAATGATTGATACATATGTATTGCTTCAGTTTGAGACCAAGTATTACTCTCGTAATACTTGATTCACTCAAACTATGGGCTCTGATACCATCCTGTGAAGACCTTCCCTTACGGGGCAGTCCTCAGAGTCTAGGTCCCACATCATGCAACACGATATCAATCATAACTAAGATAGAGTAATTTAAGTTGCGGAATTTCAGATTACAAGTACAAACATTAGGATAAGTTTAATACAATTTTAGTTCAGATTACAATTTTCAAAATAAACTTATAAAGGGTACCAGACTAATCTAATACATGTCATCATACAATCAAATTACATCTACCCAGACCACCACAATTATCATCTGCCAATCAGTACCGAAGGGTTTGTTGAGTAGTGGTCTATAGAATACTTCAATCTTGATCTTGTAAGACCTAAGAACTAGGTCCTGCATGTGACTTTACTTTATCTTTTCCTGTAAATAGGTCAAATAGCAACTGTAAGCAAAGCTTAGTGAGAATATAGATTTTCAGATTCACATGCATTAATCAAGCGGATCATGGGTCAAAGCGTGATATGTCTGGACTGCCGCTACAGCCACTCATGATTGAGACATAGAATTCATAGAATTGGATGATGTTCAGCCCACGCTCACGCTTTTAGTGGAAGCTATCCACTCATGCTGGGCTAGCTACCAGCGGTCTTCATGGGGGAACATCGGAATATCAATACCAAGTTCAATAGAACTGGTGACATAGCTAGGTCTAGAACAATAGACCGATAAAGCTAATTATTCTAAGCTGAATCAATATGTCAAATGATGCGATCAATAAAGAAAGCATAGTGATCAAAGTCATGATAGCAATAACATATGAAATGAACTATAAGTACAATGTCATGTGAAATGATAAGTCAAATTAGCTATCATGATCCACAGGGCATCACCGAACCATGGTGTGCACAGGTCACAATCCAGCTGAGCATTCATGAATGTCAAATAAACTGTCATCAACAATATATCTCAATCGGAAGTCTAGCATGAAAAACTGAATATCTATAACTCACAGTTTCTGTAGTCTTTATCAAGCAGATTTATAATCCACCACCTGGGTTATCCCAGGATTTATCTTTAATCAAACTGAACTCTGGCTTTGCCTTTTCAATCTTTAATTCTGTAATTCTTTAACTCTTTGTTCAGAATTTATCTGAACCTGTCCAGAATAATATTATATCATTGTCAATTTCATAATCTTTTAGTTATAAAGTCTTTATATTCTTATTTTCATCTGATTCTGATAACTGATAATTCTTTATTCTTCCATCTTGGATTCATGATTCTTGTGTTTAAAGAATATCAAAATATATATATATACAAATTCGGACCAACCCCCATCCGGATTCGGATCTAAGGATCATCCGAATTAGGATCAGATCCGAAATGTACAGGAAACTAGAGAACTCGCCGAGTAAGCTCGGTGAACTCGCCGAGTTCACATCCGAACTTCGGATAGAGAACCGGATTTCGGACACAACCGAATTATGTTGACCCATCCGAATTCGGGTCCATCCGAGATCGGTTCTAATTTAATTTCGGTCCAAATCTAATTTCGGTTTTCATCCGAATTCGGATCCGATACTTATGAATTTTTGAAGAATGTTCAAGCTGTTCTTGGGAACTCGCCGAGTTCCCCTATGAACTCGCCGAGTTCACTTGCAGATATGCAAGTCGCAACTTACGGGTTTTATCAAAAATTCATCAATCGACAATTATACTAACATGCAATTAAATCCAACGTTATATTATCAATTTTGGGGTGTTTCTACACTATTTTCCCTATCTCTAACACATTAAATCGTCCAGATTTGTCCAAAATATTGAAATTTTCTCAAGAACACAAAAGTTTATAAAAACTCAGATTTTTGATCTTTTTGGACGATTTAAGCTACGATTTCTGTTTCTAAATCATTTATGGGTTTCATTACATGATTTCTAATCAATATTTCAAGCATGCAACATAATTTCTACAGATTTTAAATCCGAATTTGATGCATTTTAAACTCTTAAAAATACAAACTAAAGCTTGGAGATTTGATTTATTACCTTAAATTCTTCTGATTCTTGAAAATCTTTAACTAATTTCACGAATTCTTCTTCCAAATCTTTAATTTCCAGCAAGCTTTTAGAGTGAGAGTGAGAGAGTTTTGAAGGTTGAGGGATGATGAGGAATGAAGAAATAAAGACTTAGAGTCTTTATATTTCTAGACTTTGAAATATTGACACAATTGGTCCCTCCACATCTGATTTTCATTTAAATTCAGATTTATCTTCATTTTATCATCACTAATTTAATTTATCTTATTTAAATATTTTCATTACTTAATTAAAAATTACAATACAAATAATGTAATAAAATTACATTATTGAATCAAAGACAGAATTAAAGTTAAGTAAAAAGCTAGGTTGTTACAGAAGATGTGCCGAAAACTGCCTTTCGGACCCGATATGGGCATTATGAGTTCTTAGTGATGCCTTTTGGGCTCACTAATGCTCCTGCGGCCTTTATGGACTTGATGAATCGTGTGTGCCGTCCAATACTTGACAAGTCAGTTATAGTGTTTATCGACGACATCTTGGTGTATTTTAAGATGGAGGAGGATCATACGGTTCATCTGAGGCAATTGCTTGAGCTTCTTCGCAGCGAGCAGTTGTATGCTAACTTCTCGAAGTGCGAGTTTTGGTTACGACAAGTGCAATTTTTATGGCATGTTATATCTTGTGAGGGTGTTTCTGTGGATCCCTCCAAGATTGAAGCCATTAAAAGTTGGGAAGCACCTAGAAATGTTGCTGAGATTCGTAGTTTCCTTGGATTGGCCGGCTATTACCGACGATTTATCCAAGATTTCTCTAAAATAGTCGTCCCACTCACTTCGTTGACTCGTAAGAATGCGAAGTTTGTGTGGGAAGAGCCACAAAATGCAGCGTTTCAAACTCTGAAGAGTCGGCTAACCGATGCTCCGGTACTTGCATTGCCGGAAGGGAACGGAGATTTTGCTGTTTATAGCGATGCGTCGATAAACGGATTGGGTTGCGTGTTAATGCAACTGGGAAAAGTGATAGCTTACGCTTCGAGACAGCAAAAAGATTATGAAAGGAGTCGCCCGACTCATGACTTGGAGTTAGATGCTGTCACGTTTGCTTTAAAAATCTGGCGACATTATCTGTACGGCACTAGGTGCCAGTTGTTTACTGATCATAAGAGCTTGAGGCATATCTTTGATCAGAAAGAATTGAATATGCGACAGAAACGCGCCGTGGAATTGATCAAGGACTATGACTGTGAAATCCTTTACCACCCTGGGAAGGCCAATGTAGAGGCTGACGCCTTAAGCCGAAAGAGATATCAGGAAGCAACTTGTTATGCGTTAACACATGTAGTTGTAACTTCTTCTATCCTTGATGACATTCGAAAGTGGCAAATCGAGGGCCTTAAGGAGGAAAATATTAAAGCTGAAAGAATGGTCGGTCAGAGTGTATTGTTAACCGAAGGTAGCAATGGTCTGAAAATGTTTAGAGATCGCATTTGGGTGCCTAAGATCGGTGATGTGCGCAAGACAGTTTTAGAAGATGGTCATAATTCGAAGTTCTCAATTCACCCCGGGAGTTCTAAGATGTATCAGGATTTGAAATCCGAATATTGGTGGCCCGGAATGAAGCGAGACGTTGGTAATCATGTTGAGCGGTGCTTGACTTGCTTGCGAGTCAAGGCCGAGCATCAAAAACCATCTAGAAA
>JAANYP010006034.1:0-27404 GCA_020465985.1 Centrapalus pauciflorus | reverse complement strand
AACTGAACTGCAGGAACCAGCCGCTTTGACAGAGTAAATTGGACGGCTTAATTCGTTAAGCACTAACTGACTAAGTTACCTTGCTCAGGACTACAGTGAGTGATAGATTACTTTGAGTACATGCATATATTTCAATACTTATTGGTGATTGTTACTGAATTGTATGGAAACATTTGCTATGGTTGTCTGTTTCTTGAATACTTATTGTATGATAGGAACTTACTTTTGACATTATTCAAATTAGATATCTGATATGCTTTGTAATGCATGTTCACTTTTACTTTTTATGTAAATACTTAACATGCTTGTTGATTTCTTGTTAATGAATCATTCGCATCTGCATACTGCATTTACTGATCTGACCGAATGTGAGATCTCCATTCACAGGAAGGAATTCTGCAGATTCCTTTCCTATCTGACTCGTTTCCATACACTTCCCGTAGGGCTTCGGCCTTACACATGGGAATACAGATTTGGGTTGACTCTCAAATCTTTTGCCGTCTCTGACGTGTTGACTTGCCGACAAGAGCTGATAGTATGTTTTATATGTGTGGTAACTAATGGTACTCTGTTAGCTCACTAAGCAAAGTTAGCTTACTCTGTCATGACATCTCTCTTTACAGGAAAAGTTGATAAGGCCAAGGCTATAGAAGGTAGTTCGTCCAAAGCTAAGTGAACTTTGATACTGGAGGATTGCAGACTTTTGAACCTATTGCTGATGCCTATTTTGTACTGATTATTGCGGTCTCGGGTAGCTTGTTCAATCTTCCGCACTCTGATTGAAGATTTTAGAAGCTAGATTAGACCACCATCATATCTTTAATATATTTTGTAATTAAGTATCTTGTAGCTTTTTGAATCAGGTATGTGGACCTGTGGTATCAGGCAATAGTAATATTTATTACTTAATGAAATGTACTATAAGAAATTATGACGTGTACTGTTTGTGGTAACTCGGGTGTTACAAGCTGGTCGAAAAGATAGTATATTCTGGGCAACAGATATTTGTTCTTTATTGTTACCTTGTTCAACTCCCTATAATCAATGCACATCCGGAGAGTCCCATCTTTCTTCTTAACGAATAGAACTGGAGCTCCCCAGGGAGATGAACTTGGTCGTATGAATCCCTTATCTAGCAATTCTTGCAATTGCTTCATCATTTCTTGCATCTCAGCAGGTGCAAGTCTATAAGGGGCTCGAGCAATCGGTGCCGCGCCGGGCACTAAATCAATTCTGAACTCCACCTGACGGTCTGGTGGGAGTCCAGAGATGTCCTCAGGAAAGACATCAGGAAACTCAGAGGCTATCGCTACCTCGGCTAAAGCTTTCTTTTCTGACTTAGCATCTATTGCATATGCTAAGTAAGACATGCAACCCTTAGCTATATGCTTTCTAGATTTGACTACAGAAATTAAACATAAGTCACCTTTCTTTTTGTCACCATAGATGCAGATGCTGCAGCCATCAGGAGTAGTGAGCTTTATCAACTTCTTCTTGCAGACAATGTTGGCGTCGTGATGATCAAGCCAATCCATACCCACGATGACGTCAAATTCGTGAAAGTCCATCGGAATAAGGTCAAGTTGGAAAGTACAGTTGTTGTAACATCCGGCATTGAACCAGGTTAGCAACAACGACCTAATTAGCATTTAATAGTCAAATTATAGCCTAATCAATAGTCATTAGAACTTAATCAAATGATTAACAAGGCTTATTAGAAGACTCAACTCAATTCGAATCAAATTCATCGGTGCGATGAATCGGGAAATCAATTAATCCGATCAATTTACGATATGAGGGATTAATTCAACTAAGTACGAAATTAAATTATGATTAGTGACACTAATCATACACTAATACAATTACTTAACCTTAATTATGCAAGACTAAAACAATTCATTAAAACAATGCATTTAAAAAGTATTTTTGAATTTACAAGAAAAGGAAAAATACAAGAATACATTTTAAATACATTTATACAAAAAAAAAAATTGAAAATACCCCATATTTATGACCATGTGGCCGGCCACCACATGGTACAACCACCACCTTGACTTTCATTTCTTTATTACATATCCCATACACCATCTACATCAAGTGTCTCCATCTTTGGAGATCTTCACTCAACCTCCAAAATTCACCATCATTGCAAGAGTTATTTTCATCTATAAATAAGACCACTTTTCACTCTTCATTTCCACAACATCAAAACATAAATCTCTCTTCTCTCCTCTCATGAAATCCGGCCTCCATGAGGCTCAAGAACACCAAAATTCCAACCTTGTGTTCTTGCAATATATCAAGCATTTTTGGTGCAACAAAATTCAAGATTTCAACTTCTACTAGTTTGCATCTTTCTAATACTTAAAAGTAAGTAAATACTAGCTCATTACATCTTATATTCATGTTTATATAAGTCTTGCATAATATATATAATCACCAACAACAACAAGTTACATAAAAACTCAAGTTTATAAGTTTCTAGTTTTATTTTAAGTTATTTCTTTACATGTGTTTATGAATATGTAAACACATTATAAAAGTGTTAATATTATGAAAACATGTGATACATATGTGTTTTTATAACTATTATGGCTTTTATACAAGTTGTCTTTAAATAAACAACAAGAATCATAAGTTGTTTTAGGTTTAAAAACTACGGATTTCCGGCAGAAAATTTATATCGACTTTGAAAAATCATAACTAATTCATAACTCAACGAAATGAGTTGATTCTTGTCTCAAAAGTTAGATCTATGTCTTAACTATAGATCTGCAATTTTTCATAATTTATTTTGAAGTTTAAGACCTCCAGAAATTATTTGAGAAACCGAAAGTTTGACAGCTCAAAAATGGCCAACATAGCGTTTTTAACGAGCTTTTTCACCAACCTAAACAAATCGAAAAATGGCCGTTCGTGGTTCTAAAAATCCTTTGTATATAGTAGTTTAATGTCCTAGAAAACCAAAGTCTAAAACATTTTGGAGCTTGGTCAAAAACAGCCTCAAAGTAGGCCGAAAAACCTCCGAAAAAGCTGGAAAATTATATATATATAAACTTGACGTTTTAAGCAAATCTTATTTATAAACTTGTAATGTTGGGTGATTTAAGACATAAAAATCTATAAATATACCTATTATCATATATTAGTGATATTAAGTCCTTATTATCATTTAGGACTCGGTTAAACATCTCCGGTTTCATCACCCATCAACCAACGCACATTTGCATTTTTGCGCGTAGTTTTGCCATCACTAGTTCGGTGAGTCTTCATAGCCCCTATTTTTCACTATCTATTGGGGTGGAAATACATGCACTGTTTTTCATATGGACATCAAAACTGTTTATTTCTTATATGTATTACATGTTCGGATTCCATCAGCCCTTATATCATGAACCGTTAATTGCATTTATTTGTAAGCGCGAGTATATTGTGGATAGATCTATTGGGAGTCATGTCCCCCATTCATGTTAGCTCGGTTAGGCTAACAGCGAGTGCATATATATTCAACACACGGTATTACGTATGGGAATACTGCACAGGGCAAACTCATTCTAATTAAGCTTCGGTTGCATGATGGTTTTAATAATACATACACAGAATTTATGATTTTATGAATTCAACTCCTCTGATAATGTCCATACAACTGGTCTTTTCGCGTAAACCTATGAGCTCACCAACAATTTTTGTTGACGTATTTTGGCATGTATTTTCAGGTAATTAAGGCAAGTATGCCTTCAGAAGTAACAACTTTCAGGCTTCCGCACTTAAGGAGTCGCATTCTTTTTCAAACCGTCGGAGATTTATTTGCATTATTTTGGATAATTTAATTATGTATTCAAATCTCTGTACCTTGCGAACTACTCTTTATTATTTACGGGTTATGTAAAACGTTTCTACCTTTTAAGGTTATATCGATGTATTTTTGAAAACGTCCATATAGTGGTCGTTCATTATGATTATGGTCACGCTTCCGCACTCGTCACGCCTCACTGCCAACCGGGGTAGCAGGGTGTGACAGATTGGTATCAGAGCCATAGTTATAGTGAACTAGGTTGCATTAGTACCTAGACTATAACTGTTACAAAAACTAAACTTTCTTCAAGAACTGTGAACACATATATGGACCCTGATGACAATAACATATCGAAATTGACCCCTAGGGAAAGGGTGTGACTAGCACAACGGGAGTTTATCCCGGTACCTGCCCATCAGCCAAGCCCGTCGCAGTAGTAACGAGCAAGCATAGGACAGTGGGGATGGATGCCTCACACTCTCCAAGAGTGGAGAAACGAGGAGGGGATCCAAATCCAGTTTGAAGTCAGAACACCATCTTCCTCTCAAGTGTCGACACTTACCTAGAAACCTATATAACAAACGATGCCCCTGTTGGTGGCAAGGGCCGCCAGACACGACCTCCAATTTTGACAAAATCCACCAAGAGGTCGGTGAGATCTTTGCAAGGATTAAGCAGGAGGCAATGCAAACCACCAATAAACCTTAGGCTAACCAGAATACCCAGGCGATTTAACAAAACGGAATCGACGAATTGTGGCAGTACCCAGCGGAGCACAAAGCACACACTGCAGAACTAACCCAACGACTTAACGCTCTGGAGTACGAGGAAACCCCGGAGGCATCTCTTTATAGTATTTATCTAGGCTTTACTATCTGATATATCTTAGGGTAAATAAGGCTTAAGAATTTATAAGAAAATTCTGACCATATCATATACAAAGATTAAGTATCAAGAACTTTTATGAGGAATTAAGTTTAATTACAACTCTGCGTAGGAAGAGATAAAGCTGTGACTATCTGCCTAAGAAATTTCAAACCCGTAGACTTATCCTCTTACCCCATTAGATACCACTTATGCATTTCTACTATTTTATACTGGTGCTGATAGGAGCTTTATATCCACTAAGTTCACTAAGCAGATAAATTCCATTAATTGCTACTTATGCTATTGAGGTTGATGACAGTGAGACGCCTAAGACAAATAATATAAGTCGAGGATGCTCCTTAGAATTAGTAGGCCGACTCTTTGAAACAGACATGATACCCATAAAACTGGGAAGTGTTTACGTGGTCATAGGCATGGATTGGCTATCGAAAATCGTGTGGAAATAGTATGCAACAAGAACACAGTTCATATACCTTTAGCCAATAAGAAGGTCCTTACTGTCCAACGCAAAGCAAGAAATACCAAAGTAAGCATCATCTCTAGCATTAGGACCCTGAAGTGTTGATAGAGAGGGAACCAAAGGGAAAGCGGCTCGAAAATATTCTTATTATTTATGGTCACCCCAAAGTTTTTCCAGAACACTTACCTGAACTCCCAACATCGAGGCAAGTCAAATTCAAAAATAGGCCTACTATCAGGTGCGGTACCAGTGGCTCGAGCACCATGCCGATTAGCCCCATCAATAGTGTAAGAATCGTCCAACCAACTGTAGGAGCTCTTAAATAAAGGGCCTATCAAACCGACTTCCTCGCTCTAGAGGAGCTCCAGTTTTGTTCATAAAGAAGAAGAATGGAACCTTCAGAATGTGCATCAATTACTAAGAGCTAGATTAACTAAAAGAACCGACACCCGCTCACAAGGATCAATGACTTATTTGACCAAACTCCAAGAATTAAGCTTCTGTTAGAAGATCGACCTAAGGCCTGGTTATCATCAGATTAGAGTTCGCAAGAAAGATATTTCAAAGACAGCCTTCAGATTCCGTTTCGGTCAACATAAATTCCTATTAATGCCGTTGGGATTAACCAGTGCCCCAACGATACTCATGGACCTCATTAGGTGTGCAAACCTTATCTAGACAAATTCGTGATTGTATTCTTGAATGACTTCTTAATCTACTCACGAAACAAGGAGGAGCACGAGCAAACATTTAAGACTGATTCTAGAGTTATTGAAGAAAGAACAACTATATGCCAAGCTTTCTAAGTTTGACTTTTGACTAAGATAGGTAAGATTTCTCAGTCACGTGATCAATAGTAAAGGAATCCAAGTTGACCCCGCCAAGATCGAGACTATCAGAAATTGGTTAACTCTTAGAACCCCCATAAAAATACGACGGTCCTTAAGACTTGCCACTTATTATAAGCAATTATCAGAAATTTCTCTAAGTTCACCAGAGCTCTAACAAAACTGACCCGAAAGGACATTAAGTATGATTGGAGCAAGGATCAGGAGATATCATTTCAGTTATTAAAGCACAAACTGTGCAGCGCGCCTATTTTGTCCATACCTAAGAGGAACAGAAATTTATAGATTACTATGACACTTCACACAATGGGTTGATATAGAAAGATAGGTCATAGCTTATGCTTTATGAAAACTTAAGGTTCACTAGGTGATTTACACAACGCATGATCTGGATCTTGAAGCAGTAGTCTTTATCCTTGGAGACATTAGTTGTACGGTATGAAGTGTATTGTATTCACAGACCATAAGAGCCTCCAACACATCTCGAACCAGAAAGAGTCGAATACGAAGTAGTACCGTTGGATGGAACTAATAAGTAATTGTAACCGTGAAAATTCGTTATCACCTGAGGAAAACTAATGAGCTAAGCCGTTAAGAGTACAAGTGGATAAATAGTTTAGGATAAGGGCTAGTAAAAATCGATATTTCGTGAATAGAATATGATTACTCTGTTTGGTGGAATCAGAAAGCTGACTATGGATGAAGGACACAAATTAAGATATGTCGTTCACCCCGGATCCGATAAAATGTATCATGACCTTAAGGAGCTGTACGGGTGGCCTAACATGAAGGATGACATTGCCACATATGTCAACAAATTCCTAACATGCTCCAAAGTTAAGACAAACATAAGAAACCATTTGAGTATTAGTCGACCGCCTAACAAAATCCGCACATTCCTACCAATAAAGAAGAACAATATAATGAATAAGCTAGTCCAAACGTACCTCAAGGAAGTCATCTCCGGACACGGAGTGCCTATTTAAATCATTCCGGATACAAATAGCAGATTTACATATAGGCTTTTGGCAATTATTACTACAAGCTTTGGATACAAACTTGGACATGAGTACCACTTATCACCCTCAGACCAATGGTCAGAATAATAGAACGATCCAAACCCTAGAACACACATTAAGAGCCTGTGTAATGGATACTCAATTGCCTTAGTGGAATTATTAACTACAATAGCTATCACTCGAGTATTAAAGCTGCTCCATTTGAGGCCCTCTACGGGCGAAAGTGTCGATCGCCGATTTGTCGGGTAGGAGTAGGAAATAGCCAAATCACTGGCCCTAAGACCAATCACGAAAATACCAAAAGGATAGTACAGATACGGAACTGACTAAAAGTTGCCTGCGATGGTAAGAAAGTTATGCAGATGAAAATAGAAAATCCCTTGAGTTCTAATTAGGAGAACAAGTATTGATGAAAGTCTTGCCATGGAAGGGCGTGTTACGATTTGGGAAACAAGGATAATTAAACCCTCGATACATTGGCAATACAAAGTCTTAAAGGGAATTGGACTCGTAGCTTATCGTTTAGAGTTACCACCAGAGTTTAGCAGCATGCACAATACCTTCCATGTATCGAATAAGAAGAAGTGTTTGTTAGAGGAGACACTTGTTACCCCTTGGGAGAGATCCAGCTAAATAATAAACTTCGCTTCATCAAAGAGCCGGTTGAAATCATGGACCGTAAGGTCAAAGGATTGAAGCACAGTTGTATACCCATCCTCAAGGTCAGATGGAAATTCTAGACATGGACCACAATTCACTTAGGCATGCAAAGGCTAGTTTAAGCAAAGATACTCTCATCTACTTTTAAGTAACAAAACCCCTGAGGAAACAGGATAAAATTTCGGGACGAAATTCCCTTAACAGGGGGAGACTGTAACATCCGGCATTGAACCAGGTTAGCAACAACGACCTAATTAGCATTTAATAGTCAAATAATAGCCTAATCAATAGTCATTAGAACTTAATCAAATGAATAACAAGGCTTATTAGAAGACTCAACTCAATTAGAATCAAATTCATCGGTGCGATGAATCGGGAAATCAATTAATCCGATCAATTTACGATATGAGGGATTAATTCAACTAAGTACGAAATTAAATTATGATTAGTGACACTAATCATACACTAATACAATTACTTAACCTTAATTATGCAAGACTAAAACAATTCATTAAAACAATGCATTCAAAAAGTATTTTTGAATTTACAAGAAAAGGAAAATACAAGAATACATTTTAAATACATTTATACAAAAAAAAAAATTGAAAATACCCCATATTTATGACCATGTGGCCGGCCACCACATGGTACAACCACCACCTTGACTTTCATTTCTTTATTACATATCCCATACACCATCTACATCAAGTGTCTCCATCTTTGGAGATCTTCACTCAACCTCCAAAATTCACCATCATTGCAAGAGTTATTTTCATCTATAAATAAGACCACTTTTCACTCTTCATTTCCACAACATCAAAACATAAATCTCTCTTCTCTCCTCTCATGAAATCCGGCCTCCATGAGGCTCAAGAACACAAAAATTCCAACCTTGTGTTCTTGCAATATATCAAGCATTTTTGGTGCAACAAAATTCAAGATTTCAACTTCTACTAGTTTGCATCTTTCTAATACTTCAAAGTAAGTAAATACTAGCTCATTACATCTTATATTCATGTTTATATAAGTCTTGCATAATATATATAATCACCAACACCAACAAGTTACATAAAATCTCAAGTTTATAAGTTTCTAGTTTTATTTTAAGTTATTTCTTTACATGTGTTTATGAATATGTAAACACATTATAAAAGTGTTAATATTATGAAAACATGTGATACATATGGGTTTTTATAACTATTATGGCTTTTATACAAGTTGTCTTTAAATAAACAACAAGAATCATAAGTTGTTTTAGGTTTATAAACTACGGATTTCCGGCAGAAAATTTATATCGACTTTGAAAAATCATAACTAATTCATAACTCAACGAAATGAGTTGATTCTTGTCTCAAAAGTTAGATCTATGTCTTAACTACAGATCTGCAATTGTTCATAATTTATTTTGAAGTTTAAGACCTCCAGAAATTATTTGAGAAACCGAAAGTTTGACAGCTCAAAAATGGCCAACATAGCGTTTTTAACGAGCTTTTTCACCAACCAAAACAACTCAAAAAATGGCCGTTCTTGATTCTAAAAATCCTTTGTATATAGTAGTTTAATGTCCTAGAAAACCAAAGTCTAAAACATTTTGGAGCTTGGTCAAAAACAGCCTCAAAGTAGGCCGAAAAACCTCCGAAAAAGCTGGAAAATTATATATATATATAAACTTGACGTTTTGAACAAATCTTATTTATAAACTTGTAATGTTGGGTGATTTAAGACATAAAAATCTATAAATATACATATCATCATATATTAGTAATATTAAGTCCTTATCATCATTTAGGACTCGGTTAAACATCTCCGGTTTCATCACCCATCAAACTACGCAAACTTGCATTTTTGCGCATATTTTGCCATCACAAGTTCGGTGAGTCTTCATAGCCCCTATTTTTCACTATCTATTGGGGTGGAAATACATGCACTGTTTTCATATGGACATCAAAACTGTTTATTTCTTATATGTATTACATGTTCGGATTCCATCAGCCCTTATATCATGAACCGTTAATTGCATTTATTTGTAAGCGCGAGTATATTGTGGATAGATCTATTGGGAGTCATTTCCCCCATTCGTGTTAGCTCGGTTCGGCTAACAGCGAGTGCATATATATTCAACACACAGTATTACGTATGGGAATACTGCACAGGGCAAACTCATTCTAATTAAGCTTCGGTTGCATGATGGTTTATGTAATACATACACGGAATTTATGATTTTATAAATTCAACTCATCTGATAATGTCCATACAACTGGTCTTTTCGCGTAAACCTATGAGCTCACCAACAATTTTTGTTGACGTATTTTAGCATGTATTTTCAGGTAATTAAGGCAAGTATGCCTTCAGAAGTAACTACTTTCAAGCTTCCGCACTTAAGGAGTCGCATTCTTTTCAAACCGTCGGAGATTTATTTACATTATTTTGGATAATTTAATTATGTATTTAAATCTCTGTACTTTGCGAACTACTCTTTATCATTTACGGTTTATGTAAAACATTTCTACCTTTTAAAGTCATATCGATGTATTTTCGAAAACGTCCATATAGTGGTCGTTCATTATGATTATGGTTACGCTTCCGCGACGTCATGCTTCGTCGCCAACCGGGGTAACGGGGTGTGACAAAACTCTTTCAACGGAATCGGGATGTGGTCGAGATTGAATACGATGTTATCAACAAGTAGTGTGCAATTACGATAAACGGAATCAGCCATAACGAAATTGTTACTGGCTGTCTCAATGTCTAGTATCACAGATAGCTTTGATGGAGACTTATGTAATCTTTGTGCAAAAGATGTTGATATTGAAGAACGACTCGCGCCGGAATCAAATAGTACTCGAGCAGGAATAGAGTTAAGCAAAAACATACCGGTAACTACGTCAGGTGTTTCTTTTGCTTCCTCGGCTGTTATTTGGAAAGCTCGAGTACGTGCAGTCGGTGTTGCAGCAGAACTTTTCCCTATAGAACCTCCTGCTGATGATTGAGACTGATAACGCGATCCGCTACAACACTGGTACATAAAATGTCCTCTTTTCCCGCACTTTGCACATCCACGTCCCTGCTGTGGACATTCTTCACTACTGTGACCGATCATATTGCACGCAAAGCAAGTAACATCTTCTGGATTGCATAGTCCCATGTGTGATCTTCTGCATCTCTTGCAGAATCGTGGTTCATTCGTTAGGGAATAAACTTGTGCTTTCTGTTGTGAACTATGCTGATGGGTTTGCTGAGATTGCGACTTATTTGGCTTGAAAAATCTGCGAAACCGCTGTTTCTTTGGAGGAGACGGATTCATCGGGTTAGTAGACGGAGCATAAAGCTGATCGCCGTACTCTAAATATCCTCGCTCGATTTGTCTAGCCGCTTCTACCATTTCTAAGTAACTCTTGTATTTGATCGCACTCATCGGATGTCTGTATCTAGGATTGAGTCCTACACGAAATCTATTCATCTTTCTTTCCTCGGTAGCTACTTGGTAGGAAGAGTAGCCGCATAGTCTTGAGAATTCGTGCTCGTATTCATCAACAGTCTTTGTCCCCTGAGTCAGCTGCATCAATTGGACTTCCATCTTATCTTGTTGATCGACTGGACAGTACTTTGCGTTGAACATGTCGAGAAATTGGTTCCATTCTAAAGTCTGAATTATTTCTTCGCCATATATGCTTCTCTGGGTTTTCCACCATGCACGGGCAGCTCCCACAAATAGTGCAGACGCATAACTCACTTTCTTCGAGTCTAAGCAATCAGAAATCCAGAAGATTTCTTCAGTGTGGCTAATCCAATCCATCGCCTGAATCAGATTAACTGTACCCTCAAAGTTCAGGGCACCACTCGCTTTGAAATCTTTAAACTTGCAGCCTTTTGGCTGAGCAATTTGAGTTTCAGGATTGGATTTATCAGAATCAGATTCATTGGTCTGGACTTGCTTTTCTTTTCTCTTATTTTTCTTTTCTTCGCGTCTTTTAGCTTCGGCCTCATCTCTGGCCTGAAACTGTTCTTGCATTATTTTGTTCTGTTGTTCTGAGTGTTGGGCTAGAAGTTGTTGCATCATTTCAAACATCTGTTGTGGGTTCATGTTGCTGGGAATATCACCTGATCCTGATCCTGACATCTTCTACTGAAAATTAAAATCAATTAACTATCAGTTTATAGACTTAGATCTATGTACCCTTTTCCCATCCTAACAGTCTGTACATCCTATCTCAGTTCAAACCACCTAAATGATTGATACATATGTATTGCTTCAGTTTGAGATCAAGTATACTCACGTAATACTTGATTCACTCATACTAGTGCTCTGATACCATCCTGTGAAGACCTCCCCTTCCGGATCAGTCCTCAGAGTCTAGGTCCCACATTATGCAATACAATATCAACCATTCTAAGATAGGGTAATTAATTGCGGAATTAATAATTACATGTACATTACAGATTAGGATTTAAGTTACATATTTCAAAATAAAATTATAAAAGGGTAACATCTAATCTAATCATAACATTATACATTACATCAAGTCTACCCGGAACCACCACAATTGTTGTATTCCAATCAGTACCAGAAAGGTTTGTTGACTAGTGGTCTAGAAAATCTTCAAAACTTGGATCTTGAATGACCTAAGTACTAGGTCCTGCAGGTGATTTTCCTTTGGCTTTTCCTGTAAAATATTAATGCAACATCTGTAAGCAAAGCTTAGTGAGTTTATAGATTTTCAATATCAACATGCGTGTCAAGCGGATCATAAGTCTTAGCGTGATATGTCTTGGCTGCCGCTACAGCCCTCATGATTGAGATATAGAATCATAGAATCGGATGATGTTCAAGCCACACTCACGCTTAAATCGTGGGGATCAGCCACATACTGGGCTAGCTACCAGTAAGTCAATATGGCGGAACATCGGAGGTCATTACCAAGTTCATAAGAACTGGTGAAATAGTCGGGTCTAGAACAATAGACCATAAGGGCTAGTCAAGCTGAATCAATCTATCAAATGTCTGATCAATGATGTAGGCATATGTCTTAGAAGTCATGATAGCAATGAATCATAAAGCAAAGTCTGAAGCAATATTAAATGCAATATGAAAAGATAATCAAATAGCTATCATGATCCACTGGGCAACACCAATCCATGGTGTGCACAGGTCTCATTCCAGCTGATAAAGTGAATATCAATAAATCTATCAGCAACAATATATCTCAACCGGATCTATGCATGTTCAATCTGAATATCTATAACTCACAGGTCTGGGTCTTGTTCAAACAGATATATGAATCTGCCACCTGAGTTATCTCAGGATTTTGTCAATCTGTAATCTGTCAATTCTTTTCAAATCAGAGACCCGCTTTCAAGTCTTTAAGTCTTTAAATCTTTGTTCAGAATATACTGAACCTGTTCAAATTCATTCATGATAATATCATGTCAATTTTCATCATCTTTATCATCATCATTAAAATCTGTAATTCTATCTGATTCTGATAACTGATAATCTTTTCAATCTTTCATTTGTTTATTTTCTTTGTTCCTTCAAAATATTAAATATTTCATGTGATTTCAGACCTATCAATTTCGGACCATCCGGATTGGCCATCCGAATTCGGACCAATCCGGATCTGTCATGCGAATTCGGTTCACCCCTTTCAAAATAGATAACCAAATTCGGACCATGCTGGATCCGAAACAACCATCCGAATTTAGAATATTTTGGGAATCGAATTAGGATCATTAAAATTCATAGGATCCGAAATATACTTAATGTCCGAAATAGAATTCGTCCGAATTAAACATCTGAATTCGGAAATATCCGAATTGGGTCCGAAGTAGGGATCCGGATTCGGATCAAGTAAGGTCCGGACTACTATCCGAAATAAATTCTTAGGAACCGAATTTAAGCATAAGTCCTAATTATGATCAATATAGGTACCAAATTCCGATCCTTCAAGATCCGAGATGTTATATCCGAAATTGGGACCAAGCCAGATCCGAATTTAGAATAGAATCCGAATTTGAACACCTCATCCGAATTCGGGTATATCCGAATTCGGATCCTTCACTTGGTATTTTGCCCAGAATTTGTTCTTGATTTTCTTATTTATACTCATACGGATTTTTGTCAAATTTCACTAAAACTCATTTATATCGACATGCAATGTATTATAATGCTGTAATATCATTATTTGAATGTTTTTATATAATTTCTTTGATCAAAAACATCTTAATTTAATCAAGATCATCCAAAAATACGAAATTTTGTCAAGAACACTATTTTGTCAAAATTTCCGATTTCTTCCATATTTTGGATGATCTAACCCAAAATTTTTGTTTCTATTACTTCTATTAACTAAATATCATCATAATATACTAATTTCATATACATGCAACACCTAAATCTCACACTTTCATTCTTTGGTTTCGGTTTTTCTCAAAACCGAACCAAAACATAATATTTCGAATAATAAATGAATTTTACCTTAAATTCTTTGTAGTTTGATGTTGATTGGAACTCCTTGTAACTTCTTCTTGAATAAAATCTTCAATTAATTGCAATTTAAATGTGAATTCTTGAATCTTTTGTGAAGTTGCCGAGAGATTAGAGAGATATTAGAGAGAGAGAGTAAAATTGAAATTAATGATCTTAATTGATCATAATTTCGGTTTTTATACCTTATTTAATTTTAACCCACTTCTATTTTTGTATAATACATCTCTTTTATTTTAAACAAATTAATTATATCATAAATATAATTTTAAATTATATTTACTTAATAAATTTTCATTCTTGATTAATATTTATAACATAAATAATATAACAAAATTATATTATCATCTCAAAATGAATTAGTACATGACTGATAAAAGTTAGGTTGTTACACGCTGTGAGTGACAGATTACATTACTTACTTGCATATGTTTCGCTACTTATTGGTGATTGTTACTGACTTGTGTGAGTGACAGATTGCATTACTTACTTGCATATGTTTCGGTAATTATTGGTGATTGCTACTGACTTGTATGGAAACATCTGTTGCTGCTTGTTCAACTCCTGCTGCATGTTCCTTGATTACTTAATTGTATGTTAGGAACGTATGATAGACACTACTGAAACTGGACAACTGCTGATGCCCGTTCCTTGATTACTTAATTGTATGTTAGGAACGTATGATAGACAATACTTAAACTGGACAACTGCTGTTGCCTGTTCCTTGATTACTTAATTGTATGTTACGAACGTACGATAGACACTAGCATTAGACAGGTTACTTAATTGTATGCTAGGAACGTACGATAGACAGTGCTGAAACTAGACAACTGTTGTTGCATGTTCATTGATTACTTGCATTACTTATTGGTGATTCTTACTGACTTGTATGGAAACATTTGTGTAACACCCGAGTTACCACAAACAGTACACGTCATAATTTCTTTAAGTACATTTCATTAAGTAATAAATATATTGTCTGATACCACAAGTCCACATGCCTGATTCAATTTAAGCTACAAGATACTTAATTACCAAAAATATTAAAGATAAGATGGTGGTCTAATCTAGCTTCTAAATCTTCAATCAGAGTGCGGAAGATTGAACAAGCTACCCGAGACCGCAATTATCTTTACAAAATAGGCATCAACACAAAGTTCAAAAGTCTGCAATCCTCCAGTATCAAAGTTCACTTAGCTTGGGACGAACTACCTGCTATAGCCTTGGCCTTATCAACTTTTCCTGTAAAGAGAGTTGTCATGACAGAGTAAGCTAACATTGCTTAGTGAGTTAACAGTGTACCATTAGTTACCACACATATATAGCATACTATCAGCTCATGTCGGTAAGTCAACACGTCAGAGACGGCAAAGATTTGAGAGTCAACCCAATCTGTATTCCCATGTGTAAGGCCGAAGCCTTACGGGAAGTGTATGGAAACGAGTCAGATAGGAAAGGAATCTGCAGAATTCCTTCCTGTGAATGGAGATCTCGCATTCGGTCTGATCAGTTTATGCAGTATGCAGAGACAAATGTATCAACAATCAAGTAAGCAGTAAGCATGATAAGTATTTACAAAAATGTAAAAGTGAACATGCAATCCAAGGCATTTCAGATATCTAGCTTCAATAATGTCAAAAGTAAGTCTCTATGATACAATAAAGTATTCAAGAAACATGCAGCAATAACAAAAGTTTCCATACAGTTCAATAACATTCACCAATAAGTATCGTAACATATGCAAGTAATTAATGAAATCTGTCACTCATAGTAGTCCTGAGCAAGTAATTTAGTCAGTTAATGCTTAACGAATTAAGCCGTCCAATTAACTCTGTCAAATCGACTGGTCCCTGCAGTTCAGTTTCAAGTCTGGTATATTAATGTCACGTTTGTAACATGATCTATATAACCCTAGTTATATAATCAGGTTATTGTCATATCTTGTTGTCGAGTCTGAGGTAGTTCCTATCGTCCCAAAGTGAGTCTATTATTATCATTGATCAATTAAGCCAACAGAAACTCCCTTAGGTCCATAGGGTATATTCTAGAGTTCTTTTCGAAATCATCAGATAAAATGTTTTCAAGTACAGTTATGCATATCATAAGGCCGATCAATAACTTAGTCTGATTTAGGAATTATTTTTAGCTTGGAACAAAACCAGATCTGAATATAATAAATTCGAATCTAAATGGACAGATTTGAATTAAGGGCATAGATTCGAACTAGGGCATAGATTCTAGGATAGATTCAAATTAAAGCTTAGATTCGAACTAGGGCATAGATTCTAGGATAGATTCGAATTAAAGCATAGATTCGAACTAGGGCATAGATTCTAGGATAAATTCAAATTAAAGCTTAGATTCGAACTAGGGCATAGATTCTAGGATAGATTCGAATTAAAGCATAGATTCGAACTAGGGCATAGATTCTAGGATAGATTCGAATTAAAATATAGATTCGAACTAGGCATAGATTCTAGGATAGATTCGAAATCAGCTCATTAGATTCTAGGGTGTTAGATTCGAAATCAGCTCATTAGATTCTAGGTAGTTAGATTCGAACCCAGCTCATTAGATTCTAGGGTGTTAGATTCGAACCCAGCTCATTAGATTCTAGGGAGTTAGATTCGAAACTTAGCCCATTCGAATCTAAAGGATTTGGATGCCAAAAGTCATTAATGTAATCAATTTCGAACCTAATCTGAGGATGAATTTGAGTTTGTTCATAATTTCTCTCGAATTTGTTCATCTTGTTCATCAATATTCCAGGCCTTTAACTACGAAATTCAACAAAAAAAAGGGAGTAATAGTCACTAACCTTTGTCCAAGCTATAGCACTCGATTATAGACGTTTTCCAAGCAAAATCAGGTCCTAAACGAGAGCAAATCAGCTTCAAATGAAGAGATTTTGTAACATCCGGCACTAAACCAGGTTAGCAATAATGACCTAATCTACATTTAATAGGCATTTATAACCTAATCATTGATCATTATAAATTAATCAAGTGATTAACAAGGTTCATTAGAAAATTCAACTCAATTAGAATCAAATTCATCAGTGCGATGAATCGGAAAATCAATTAATCCGATCGATTTACGATATGAAGGATTAATTCAACTAAGTACGTAATTAAATTATGATTGGTAACACTAATCATACACTAATACAATTACTTAACATTAATTATGCAAGACTAAAACAATTCATTAAAACAATGCATTCAAAAGTATTTTTGAATTTACAAGAAAAGGGAAATACAAGAATACATTCTAAATACTTTTATACAAAAAAAATATATATAAATACATGAAAATAATCCATAAAAATCTGGTCATAGGGTAGTACTACCCAAGATTTGATTTCAATTTTTTATTTCCCAACTCCATAACCTTTCATAATCAAATCTTTCACACCCCATTCTCCTTTCATTTCAACATGATCTTACACTCCACCTCCATTTGAAAGACCAAGACTTTGCCTATAAATAGAGGGCTTCCTTTTCATTATTTTCACACCAAAATATCTCTTTCTCTCCTCTCAAAACCGGATCCCACACACACACACACTACAAACATTTTCATTCAAGTGTTCTTGGTGAAATTCAAGTGTTCTTGGTTCAAATCTTGCAAGAGTTCCAACTTCTTCTCAATTTCATACTCCGAATACATCAAAGTAAGTAAATACTAACTTATTTCATCATATATTTATGTTTATATAAGTCTTGCATAATATATATAATCACCAACAACAACAAGTTTCATAAAAACTCAAGTTTATAAGTTTCTAGTTTTATTTTTAAGTTGTTTCTTTAAATGTGTTTATGAATATATGAACACATTATAAAAGTGTTAATATTATGAAAACATGTGATATATATGTGTTTTTATAACTATTATGACTTTTATACAAGTAGTCTTTGAATAAACAACAAGAATCATAAGTTGTTTCAAGTTTATAAACTACGGAATTTCGGCAGAATATTTGTATCGACTTTGAAAAATCATAACTAATTCATAACTCAACGAAATGAGTTGATTCTTGTCTCAAAAGTTAGATCTATGTCTTAACTATAGATCTGCAATTTTTCATAATTTATTTTGAAGTTTAAGACCTCCAGAAATTATTTGAGAAACCGAAAGTTTGACAGCTCAAAAATGGCCAACATAGCGTTTTTAACGAGATTTTTCACCAACCTAAACAACTCGAAAAATGGCCGTTCTTGATTCTAAAAATCCTTTGTATATAGTAGTTTAATGTCCTAGAAAACCAAAGTCTAAAACATTTTGGAGCTTGGTCAAAAACAGCCTCAAAGTAGGCCGAAAAACCTCCGAAAAAGCTGGAAAATTATATATATATAAACTTGACGTTTTAAGCAAATCTTATTTATAAACTTGTAATGTTGGGTGATTTAAGACATAAAAATCTATAAATATACATATTATCATATATTAGTGATATTAAGTCCTTATTATCATTTAGGACTCGGTTAAACATCTCCGGTTTCATCACCCATCAAACAACGCAAACCTGCATTTTTGCGCACATTTTGCCATCACAAGTTCGGTGAGTCTTCATAGCCCCTATTTTTCACTATCTATTGGGGTGGAAATACATGCACTGTTTTTCATATGGACATCAAAACTGTTTATTTCTTATATGTATTACATGTTCGGATTCCATCAGCCCTTATATCATGAACCGTTAATTGCATTTATTTGTAAGCGCGAGTATATTGTGGATAGATCTATTGGGAGTCATGTCCCCCATTCGTGTTAGCTCGGTTCGGCTAACAGCGAGTGCATATATATTCAACAGACGGTATTACGTATGGGAATACTGCACAGGGCAAACTCATTCTAATTAAGCTTCGGTTGCATGATGGTTTATGTAATACATACACGGAATTTATGATTTTATAAATTCAACTCATCTGATAATGTCCATACAACTGGTCTTTTCGCGTAAACCTATGAGCTCACCAACAATTTTTGTTGACGTATTTTAGCATGTATTTTCAGGTAATTAAGGCAAGTATGCCTTCAGAAGTAACCACTTTCAAGCTTCCGCACTTAAGGAGTCGCATTCTTTTTCAAACCGTCGGAGATTTATTTGCATTATTTTGGATAATTTAATTATGTATTCAAATCTCTGTACCTTGCGAACTACTCTTTATTATTTACGGGTTATGTAAAACATTTCTACCTTTTAAAGTTATATCGATGTATTTCTTTGAAAACGTCCATATAGTGGTCGTTCATTATGATTATGGTCACGCTTCCGCACTCGTCACGCCTCGCTGTCAACCGGGGTAGCAGGGTGTGACAGATTTTGAGCAGATTCGAATTTTGCTCTTCAAAACCGAAACAAAAAGATAGAAAAAGGGTCGAACTTACCTCAAATCAGAACAGAATCGGACATGCAATGGCAGATTATGATAGAGTTCGACGATATCTATCCGATGACGTAAAATTCACGAGAATCCGATGAGCCGTTTGGGAGAAAAGTTAGAGAGAAGTTGAGATTTGTAGAGAGAGAGAGTCTCAAGGGAGAAATCAGCTTTTGGCTAACCAAACTCAAGGAGGTGGAAAGGAGCTCTATTTATAGAATTTAGAGAAAAAAATCAGATTTTCTACTAAATTTCAGGATTTGACCAATTTTATTCTTAACAATCTGATTTGCATTTTCAGATGCAAATAATAACAAGGAAGTTCTAGATTTACTATAATTAACTTTTAGACTAATTTTTTTTTATTCATTTTAGTCCGTTTTGTCATTTTCACGACTTTAATTTGTCAATTAAATAAATTTAATCATTAAATTTATTTCAGCTAATTTGAGGCAAGATAATTAACTATTTAAAATTCATGTTTTCAGTTAATTACTAATAATTGGACAAAATTGCTTAATTATCCAAAGTCTGATGCTGTAATTTATATTTAATAAATTACGGGCTGTTACAATCTGTTGCTGCATGTTCCTTGATTACTTAATTGTATGGTAGGAACGTATGATAGACACTTCTGAAACTGGACAACTGCTGCTGCCTGTTCCTTGATTACTTAATTGTATGCTAGGAACGTATGATAGACATTGTTGAAACTGGACAACTGCTGCTGCATGATCCTTGATTACTTAATTGTATGCTAGGAACATATGATAGACACTACTGAAACTGGACAACTGCTGCTGCATGTTCCTTGATTACTTGCACTGCTCAGGACCGATGTGAGTGACAGATTGCATTACTTAATTGCACATGTTTCGGTACTTAATGGTGATTGTCACTGACTTGTATGGAAACAACTGCTGCTGCTTGTTCCTTGATTACTTAATTGTATGTTAGGAACATATGATAGACACTGCTGAAACTGGACAAATGCTGCTGCATTTTCAATGATTACTTAATTGTCTGTTAGGAACGTATGATAGACACTACTGAAAGTAGACAACTGCTGCTGCATGTTCTTTGATTACTTAATTGTATTTTTAGGAACGTATGATAGACACTACTGAAACTGGAAAACTGTTGCTGCCTGTTCCTTGATTACTTAATTGTATGTTAGGAATGTATGATAGACACTGATGAATCTGGACAACTGCTGCTGCATGTTCCTTGGTTACTTAATTGTATGCTAGGAATGTATGATAGACACTGATGAAACTGGACAACTCCTGCTTCATGTTCCTTTAATACTTGCATTGCTCAGGTTCGCTGTGCGTGACAGATTGCATTACTTACTTGCAAATGTTTCGGTACTTATTGGTGCTTGTTACTGACTTGTATGGAGACATCTACTGCTGCTTGTTCCTTGATTACTTAATTGTATGTTAGGAACGTATGATAGACATTGTTGAAACTAGACAACTGTTGTTGCATGTTCCTTGATTACTTAGTTGTACGCTAGAACGTATGAAAGACACTGATGAAACTGGACAACTGTTGCTACATGATCCTTGACTACTTAATTGTATGTTAGGAACGTATGATAGACACAATTAAAACTAGACAACTGCTGCTGCATGTTCCTTGATTACTTGCATTGCTCAGGACCGCTGTGAGTGACAGATTGCATTACTTACTTGCATATGTTTTGGTACTTATTGGTGATTGTTACTGACTTGTATGGAAACTTCTATTGCTGCCTGTTCCTTGATTACTTAATTGTATGTTAGGAACGTATGCTAGACACCGCTGAAACTGGACAACTGCAGCTGCATGTTCCTTGATTACTTAATTGTATGCTAGGAATGTATGATAGACACTGATGAAACTGGACAACTCCTGCTTCATGTTCCTTTAATACTTGCATTGCTCAGGATCGCTGTGAGTGACAGATAGCATTACTTACTTGCAAATGTTTCGGTAATTATTGGTGCTTTTTACTGACTTGTATGGAAACATCTGTTGCTGCCTGTTCCTTGATTACTTAATTTTATGTTAGGAACGTATGATAGACACTGTTGAAACTGGACAACTGTTGTTGTATGTTCATTGATTACTTGCATTGCTCAGGATCGCTGTGAGTGACAAATTGCATTACTTACTTGCATATGTTTCGGTACTTATAGGTGATTGTTACTGACTTGTATGGAAACATCTGTTGCTGCCTGTTCCTTGATTACTTAATTGTATGCTAAGAACGTATGATAGACATTGTTGAAACTGTACAACTGTTGGTGCATGTTCAATAGTTACTTAATTCATAAGTGTCTATCATACGTTCCTAACATACAATTAAGTATCAAGGAACAGGCAGCAACAGATTTTTCCATACAAGTCAGTAACAATCACCAATAAGTACTGAGTGAGTGACAGATTGCATTACTTACTTGCATATGTTTCTGTACTTATTGGTGCTTGTTACTGACTTGTATGGAGACATCTACTGCTGCTTGTTCCTTGATTACTTAATTGTATGTTAGGAACGTATGATAGACATTGTTGAAACTAGACAACTGTTGTTGCATGTTCCTTGATTACTTAATTGTACGCTAGAACGTATGAAAGACACTGATGAAACTGGACAACTGTTGCTACATGATCCTTGATTACTTAATTGTATGTTAGGAACGTATGATAGACACTGCTGAAACTGGACAACTACTGATGCATGTTCCTTGATTACTTGCATTGCTCAGGACTCCTGTTAGTGACATATTGCATTACTTACTTGCATATGTTTCGGTACTTATCGGTGATTATTATTGACTTGTGTCACACCCTGCTACCCCGGTTGGCAGCGAGGCGTGACGAGTGCGAAAGCGTGACCATAATCATAATGAACGACCACTATATGGACGTTTTCAAAGAAATACATCGATATAACTTTAAAAGGTAGAAATGTTTTACATAACCCGTAAATAATAAAGAGTAGTTCGCAAGGTACAGAGATTTGAATACATAATTAAATTATCCAAAATAATGCAAATAAATCTCCGACGGTTTGAAAAAGAATGCGACTCCTTAAGTGCGGAAGCCTGAAAGTGGTTACTTCTGAAGGCATACTTGCCTTAATTACCTGAAAATACATGCTAAAATACGTCAACAAAAAATTGTTGGTGAGCTCATATGTTTACGCGAAAAGACCAGTTGTATGGACATTGTAAGATGAGTTGAATTTATAAAATCATAAAATCCGCGTATGTATTACATAAACCATCATGCAACCGAAGCTTAATTAGAATGAGTTTGCCCTGTGCAGTATTCCCATACGTAATACCGTGTGTTGAATATATATGCACTCGCTGTTAGCCGAACCGAGCTAACACGAATGAGGGACATGACTCCCAATAGATCTATCCACAATATACTCGCGCTTACAAATAAATGCAATTAACGGTTCATGATATAAGGGCTGATGGAATCCGAACATGTAATACATATAAGAAATAAACAGTTTTGATGTCCATATGAAAAACAGTGCATGTATTTCCACCCCAATAGATAGTGAAAAAATAGGGGCTATGAAGACTCACCGAACTTGTGATGGCAAAATGTGCGCAAAAATGCAAGTTTGCGTTGTTTGATGGGTGATGAAACCGGAGATGTTTAACCGAGTCCTAAATGATAATAAGGACTTAATATCACTAATATATGATAATATGTATATTTATAGATTTTTATGTCTTAAATCACCCAACATTACAAGTTTATAAATAAGATTTGCTTAAAACGTCAAGTTTATATATATATATTTTCCAGCTTTTTCGGAGGTTTTTCGGCCTACTTTGAGGCTGTCTTTGACCAAGCTCCAAAATGTTTTAGACTTTGGTTTTCTAGGACATTAAACTACTATATACAAAGGATTTTTAGAATCAAGAACGGCCATTTTTCGAGTTGTTTAGGTTTGTGAAAAATCTCGTTAAAAACGCTATGTTGGCCATTTTTGAGATGTCAAACTTTCGGTTTCTCAAATAATTTCTGGAGGTCTTAAACTTCAAAATAAATTATGAAAAATTTCAGATCTATAGTTAAGACATAGATCTAACTTTTGAGACAAGAATCAACTCATTTCGTTGAGTTATGAATTAGTTATGATTTTTCAAAGTCGATACAAATATTCTGCCGAAATTCCGTAGTTTATAAACTTGAAACAACTTATGATTCTTGTTGTTTATTCAAAGACTACTTGTATAAAAGTCATAATAGTTATAAAAACACATATATATCACATGTTTTCATAATATTAACACTTTTATAATGTGTTCATATATTCATAAACACATTTAAAGAAACAACTTAAAAATAAAACTAGAAACTTATAAACTTGAGTTTTTATGAAACTTGTTGTTGTTGGTGATTATATATATTATGCAAGACTTATATAAACATAAATATATGATGAAATAAGTTAGTATTTACTTACTTTGATGTATTTGGAGTATGAAATTGAGAAGAAGTTGGAACTCTTGCAAGATTTGAACCAAGAACACTTGAAGTTCACCAAGAACACTTGAATTTCACCAAGAACACTTGAATGAAAATGTTTGTAGTGTGTGTGTGTGTGGGATCCGGTTTTGAGAGGAGATAAAGAGATATTTTGGTGTGAAAATAATGAAAAGGAAGCCCTCTATTTATAGGCAAAGTCTTGGTCTTTCAAATGGAGGTGGAGTGTAAGATCATGTTGAAATGAAAGGAGAATGGGGTGTGAAAGATTTGATTATGAAAGGTTATGGAGTTGGGAAATAAAAAATTGAAATCAAATCTTGGGTAGTACTACCCTATGACCAGATTTTTTATGGATTATTTTCATGTATTTATATATATATTTTTTTTGTATAAAAGTATTTAGAATGTATTCTTGTATTTCCCTTTTCTTGTAAATTCAAAAATACTTTTGAATGCATTGTTTTAATGAATTGTTTTAGTCTTGCATAATTAATGTTAAGTAATTGTATTAGTGTATGATTAGTGTTACCAATCATAATTTAATTACGTACTTAGTTGAATTAATCCTTCATATCGTAAATCGATCGGATTAATTGATTTTCCGATTCATCGCACTGATGAATTTGATTCTAATTGAGTTGAATTTTCTAATGAACCTTGTTAATCACTTGATTAATTTATAATGATCAATGATTAGGTTATAAATGCCTATTAAATGTAGATTAGGTCATTATTGCTAACCTGGTTTAGTGCCGGATGTTACAGTCTCCCCCTGTGAAGGGAATTTCGTCCCGAAATTTTATCCTGTTTCCTCAGGGGTATAGTTACTTAAGAGTAGATGAGAGTATCTTTGCTTAAACTAGCCTTTGCATGCCTAAGTGAATTGTGGTCCATGTCTAGAATTTCCATCTGACCTTGAGGATGGGTATACAACTGTGCTTCAATCCTTTGACCTTACGGTCCATGATTTCAACCGGCTCTTTGATGAAGCGAAGTTTATCATTTAGCTGGATCTCTTCCAAGGGGTAACAAGTGTCTCCTCTAACAAACACTTCTTCTTGTTCGATACATGGAAGGTATTGTGCATGCTGCTAAGCTCTGGTGGTAACTTTAAACGATAAGCTACGAGTCCAAATTCCCTTTAAGACTTTGCATTGCCAATGTATCGAGGGTTTAATTATCCTTGTTTCCCAAATCGTATCACGCCCTTCAATGGCGAGACTCTCATCAGTACTCGTTCTCCTAATTAGAACTCAAGGGATTTTCTATTTTCATCTGCATAACTTTCTTACAATCGTAGGCAACTTTTAGTCAGTTTCGCATCTGTACTATCCTTTCGGTTGTTTCATGAATGATCTTAACGCCAGTGATTTGGCCATTTCCCACTTCTTCCCAATAAATCAGTGATCGACACTTTTGCCCGTAGAGGGCTTCAAATGGAGCAGCTTTAATACTTGAGTGATAGCTATTGTAGTACGATAATTCCACTAAGGCAAATGAGTATCCATTACACAGGCTCTTAATGTATGTTCTAGGGTTTGGATCGTTCTATTATTCTGACCATTGGTCTGAGAGTGATATGTGGTACTCATGTCCAGGTTTGTATCCACAGTTTGCTATAATAATTGCCAAAAGCTTAGTTGTAGATCTGCTATCCATATCAAAAATGATTATAATAGGCACTCCGTGTCCGGAGACGACTTCCTTGAGGTACGTTTGGACTAGCTTATTCATCCTGATGTTCTTCTTGATTGGTAGGAACGCGCGGATTTTGTTAGGTGTTCGAATATTACTCAAATGGTTTCTGATGTTGGTCTTAACTTTGGAGTATGTTAGAAATTTTTTTTTTGACATGTGTGGCAATGTCATCCTTCATGATAGGCCACCCGTATAGTTCCCTATGATACATTTTATCGGATCCGGGGTGAACGACATATCTTGATTTGTGTCCGTCATCTTTAACCAGTTTTCTTACTCTATCAAAAACAGGGTAACCAGACTCTATTCGTGAAGTATTGATTTCCATTAACCCTTATTCCAAACTATTTATCCATTCTGTGCAGTGCTTTATTTTTCATATTTTCCTCCTTAATAACTTCATGAACTAAGAAAGGAGGGTTTGGTTGAGTGGTTATAACTATGGCTGGTACTCTTAACGGCTTAACTCATTTCTTTCGGCTATGAGCGTCTGCAACCACATTAGTTTTCCTCAGGTGATAACGAATCTCACTGTTGCAACCACTTATTAGCTCTATCAACTATGTTACCTAATATTTGACTCTTTCCGGTTCAAGATGTGTTGGAGGCTCTTAGGGTCCGTGAGTGTAATACACTTCTTACCGTACAACTAATGTCTTCAAGTCTTAAGGGTAAAGACTACTGTTCCAAGATCTAGATCATGCGTTGTGTAATTCACCTCGTGAACCTTAAGTTTTCATGAAGTATAAGTTATGACCTTATCTTTCTACATCAGCCCATTGTGTGAAGCGTCACAGTAATCTACAAAATTCTTGTTTCTCTTGGATAAAATAAGTGCACTCCGCAGTTTGTGCTTTAATATCTGATACGATGTCTCTTGATTCTCGCCCCAATCATACTTAATGTCCTTTCGGGTCAGTTCTGTTAGAGCTCCGGTGATCTTTGAGAAATTTTTTTTTTGATAATTGCCTATAGTAAGTGGCAAGTCTTAAGGACTGTTGTATCTCTATGAGGGTTCTAAGAGTTGACCATTTCCTGATAGCCTCGATCTTTGCGGGGTCGACTTGGATTCCTTTACTATTGTTCACGTGACCGAGGGATTTCACCTCTCCTAACCAAAAGTCAAATTTAGAAAGTTTAGCATATAGTTGTTCTTTCTCCGATAATTCCAGAATCAGTCTCAAATGTTGCTCGTGCTCCTTCTCGTTTCGTGAGTAGATTAAAAGTCATTTCATGAATACAATCACGAATTTGTCTAAATAAGGTTTGCACACCCGATGAGGTCCATGAGTACCGTTAGGGGCACTGGTTAATCCAAACAACATTAATAGGAATTTATGTTGACCGTGACGGAATCTGAAAGCTGTCTTTGGAATATCTTTCTTGTTAACTCTAACTTGATGATAACTAGACCTTAGGTCTATCTTCGAATAGAAGGTTTATTCTTCGAGTTTGGTCAAACAAGTCATTGATCCTTGTGAGCGAGTCTTGGTTCCTTTAGTTTATTTAGCTCTTGGTAATTGATGCACATTCCGAAAGTTCCATCCTTCTCCTTTATGAACAAAACTGGAGCTCCTCCAAAGCGAGGAACTCGGTTTGATAGGCCCTTTATCTAAGAGCTCCTACAGTTGGTTGGACGATTCTTACTATATTGATGGGGC
>JAANYP010006033.1:0-13396 GCA_020465985.1 Centrapalus pauciflorus | reverse complement strand
GGTCATCTAAGGCCCTTCCCCTAATCAAGGATCTCCATTCCCAAGCACCCCAACACGATCTTCCATTAACAATCCATCTGCGATGGAAAGGAGCTTCCTTATTAATTTCAAGCGCGAACAGTCTCGGGTATTGATCCTTTAGAGCGACCCCCAAAGGCCCAATAGAAATATTCCAGAAGCAGGAAGAAGATCCCTTTGCTAATTTCCGAACAAAGGCTGATTTTAACCCAATCCCCTTAGCTTCAATAGATTCATTCACACCAGAAATAATTGACCAGGTGCTGTTACCTAATCTGTGGTTCAAACCGTTCTCCCCATATAAGCATACAATTACATCATGCCACAGGGAAGACTTTTCATTTTCAAATCTCCAAAGCCATTTTGCCAGAAGGGAAAGGTTTTTTGCTTCCAAACTTTGAATCCCCAAACCACCACATTCCGTAGCAGCTATAACTTTTTTCCAAGCAACCCAATTGATTTTTTTTCCCCATTCGGGCAACCCCAGAAAAACCGCCTTCTGATTGATTCTAATTTATTTAAAATCCCAACAGGAACCTTAAATAAGGAGAAGAAATACATAGGAAGGGCCGAGAGTACAGCTTTAATGAGAGTAACTCTACCACCAATAGATAAAGATCTTGACTTCCACATGCTAAGTTTTTTATTAAACTTATCAATTACACCATTCCAGTGAACTCCACGAGACATGTTTGCACCAACTGGAAGACCAAGGTATGTAAAAGGAAACGTACCAGTAGAGCAACCCAGACTTGAAGCAACCAAGCTGATCTCTTCAGAATTAACCCCAATACCCATCAAAGAGCTTTTATTCAAATTTATTTTAAGCCCTGCGACTTCATAGAAACAGTCAAGAATTAAAGAAAGATTATGTAAGTTTCTTGAAGACCACTTACCAAAGAATAAAGCATCATCCGCAAATTGAAGAAGCGACAGGTTCCTCTTTGATTGGTCTAATCTGACACCATTATAAAGACCATTTTCACAGGCCGAATGGACCATCATTTGCAGTGCTTCACCAACAATCAGGAACAAAAAAGGGGATAACGGGTCACCCTGTCTCAGACCCCTCTTCATTTTGAATTCCTTAGAAGGGGTCCGTTAATTAAAACTGAAATCGAAGCGGACTCAAGACAACCCATGATCCATTTCAGCCACTTTGAAGGAAAGCCCATCTGCCTCATGATTGAAATAAGGAAATCCCAATTGACAGAATCAAATGCTTTTTCAACATCAACTTTGAACAGGAGCATCTTCATTTTATTCTTCTTAGCAAAATTAACAATCTCATTTGCAATTAGAACACCATCTAAAATTTGTCTCCCATGTATAAAGGCAGATTGATTAGGACTGATGATGCCATCAAGAACACGAGAAAGCCTTTTAGCCAAAAGTTTTGCCGTGATTTTGTAAACACAACCAATTAGACTAATAGGTCTAAAGTCCGAGATTTCCATGGGATCTTTCCTTTTTTGAACTAATGTGATAAAAGAAGCATTACAACCAGCAGGGAAGCAACCCGAGTGCTCAAAATGCTTTACAGCCTGGACAAAAGACACCTCAAGAACATCCCAAAAGTGTTTGATAAAATTAAAATTAAACCCGTCCGGACCAGGCGCTTTTGAGCCCCCACACGACCACACAGCCTCCTTAATCTCCACGTTGGTGAACGGAGCCACAAGCAATTCAGAATTCAGAACAGAAAGCTTTTTGAAATTATCACACTTATACATAGGCCTGCTTTCAATATTCTCCCGGAATCTTGACTTGAAGTGTTCAAAAGCTTTTTCTTTTATTTCCTTTGGATCTTCGGACCAAACCCCATCACAAATTAACCCTTTAATTCTCCTATTTCTCCAATTTTGATTGACAATTGAATGAAAAAACCTGGTGTTTTCATCCCCTTCAACCGCCCATTTGACCCTGGATTTTTGTTTAAGATCGCTTCTTTCTTTTTGTTCAATCTGATTAAGATCGAATAAGATCTCCTCCCTTCTTTCAATCTGAGTATCCGAAGAAATTGAATTTGCATTATATTAAACAATAATATTAAATATTGTAATTAAATTATTTATTTAAAATAATTAAATGTTTTCTTAATTTAATAAAATATATAACATGATTAACTTAAAAGACTCTAAACAGTTGGTAAGTTATAATAATCATTTCTTAATATAATCATATATTTGAAATAAATTATACTAATATTATTTAAATTAATTATTTAGAACAACTAACTGATCGATAACATGGTTTTCATGTTCAATTAGACTATAATCAGTTATTGATAAATGGGTAACCAAAAGACATTTACATATATCAGTTTATAATAGGGCAAATTACCAAGAAATGTAATATAAAATTCAAAAATTGGCAATAAAGGTAATGTAAAATTTTTTAGGCCAAGAAAGCTAACATAAATTTCAAATTTGACAAAAAAAGGTATTGATTACCAATTAAGAAGGTAAATTTTTAAATTTATGCTCCCTTTTTTGGTATAAGAATAATATTTGATTATCTTTTTTGTCCTAAAATTTGAATTTCATGTCATTTCTCGGTCAAAATAAAATTTTACATTACCTTTCTCGGCAAAAATTTTTTTACAATACATTTATTGTCAAATTTTATATTTTATATTATCTTTTTTGATAATTTTCCCCTTATAATAATCATATATTTACTTAAATTAAACATTTTTATTTCGATTAAACTATCATAATTACTTGAAGTCACTTATAACTCTTATTAAAATTAATTTATTAAATACTTTAATCAAGAAGATAAATTAACATACATCACACTTTAACATCTTGCGTTTGGTTCGAAGAAATTAAGAGAATGAAATTGTTTTAGCTTTCAAGCTTTGTTGACAAATGATCATACCATATCAATAAAGATTTGACACGTAAAATAAAGAAAATCTAATACAATCTCAATTCTATTTCTCTTATTTTGATTCTTTTCATATTGTGGATAAAACTAAAGAAATGATATTTACACTAAAAACCAATTCTCTATCATTCATTTGAGAATTGATGGTGACATATTCTGAAAGAATAAACTTAAAATTCAATTCAATTCCATTCTTTCATCCTCCGTATCAAACGCACTTTTAATTATAAAGTTTTTTTTTTTTTTTTTTTTTAAACCAGGAATTGAACAAGATAATAAAGGCTAAAGGTTCTTTTATTGAACACCTTTTGAATCCACTTGAAATATGAGAAATTCACACCTTCAAAATCAAACTCGATCTTTTGCTTTCACTAAACAAGCAACATAATTAATTTATAATTTATGTCCATCAAAAAACCATTATAAGATGATGAACCTATTTTGTATTAAATTAATATACGATGATGTGATTTTGTAAAATTAACATATAATGTTTTAGTTTATGTGATTTCTAGGTTACAAATGCATTTGATTCTTAATGTGATCAAAGTTCGATTGATGCTTAACATATATACATGTGATTTTCTAGATTAAAGATGAATCTTGCTCATTTCTACTTATCTGGCGTGTACATTGATTTCACAATCTTCAAGCTTTTCGTCTTTCTATTGCGTCTTGTTTGTTTTTGATGATGATGTGAGACTAATTTTAATTTAGAGTTTAAAATGAGATCATATTCTCGATGTATGTTACACTACAAACAAAATGACATTTAGGGACATACGAAAAGTGTCACTAAAAGTAAAAAAATGTCACTATAGGTGTTAAATTTTTTTTAACTACACAACCAAAAAATGGGTAAAAGTGGAATGTGTACAGATATATAGTGACTGAAAATATATGTGGGTATAAGCCTCAAGTATTTTTGAGACATAATTTTTGTGTCACTGCTTAATAAAAGTGTGCGTTAAAAGTTGCTCAATACCTACTCTTTTTCATAAGTAACACTAAAAATAAGATATAGTGACACTTTTCTTATAGTGTTAAATTACGTTGTTATGAATTACATATTTTGCCTAATTTATTTTTCTAATTTATAACACGGTAAAAAAGGCACTTGATTTTAAAATGGTGAGTTTGTTAAATACTACACGTCTTATTTTCATTGTTCGTTTTAAATTTGGAATCATTACAATTTCATGAAAGTAAGAAAACAATATTTTAATGTCATCTATATTTTTTACAAATTTACATGTCTAAAATTTATATTAATATTATTTAATAAAGAGTTAAATACATAAAATAGTAATATACTTCTATTGTTAATAACAACGTAAACCTTAAAACCTTTAGAAAAAAATATGTGTCATTGCAAACATTAAAAACTAATTTTATTTGGGTTTATAATAAAGTTACCACATTCAAGCCAGGTTAAATAACCGAGATATGTTGTCTTTTTAACCTGGCTTTATTAGGCTTTATCTAGTAGTGAAGTTAAAACAACTAGGTTGTTATTTTATTAATTTAATCCAAAAATATATTGGTAATAAAATGAAAATATATATATACATAGACGTGATAATATGAAAGTATATTATTAGATGGTAACAATAAAATACAATATATTACTTAGTAATAAATGATAAAATATGATCAAAAATAGAATATTATTATTATACGAATTTAACTATTTATATAAATAATCAGAATCTATATATAAACAAATGATGATATCTGTGCACTAAATAAGTTATTAGGTTACCAAAGAACAACACACGTACCAACCTCGCCTAACATGTCATCTACCTCATTCCCTTTATAAAATAGCCATATTTCCTTTGTTTTCATTCCAACAATTGCTAAATCCAGAGCAACACAGCTGTAAATACTTGTACCCTATGCATTAAAACCTGTACATTACTCTGGACTTGGCAGTCATGGCTCTGGAAAGTGGGCTAACTAAACTTTGTTATAAAGCACATTAAGCATGTATGCATCTTTTAATTATATTTTTGTCAAAAATTTCTCCTCTCTCTTTCTCATCATCTTCTTGATTCAATTTGGGAGGGTTCGATCGATTTCCATGAACAAAGCTCAATGGATCCCAATTCTTGTGCTAAGGGTCATAGCCATGGCTGCAACTTTTGTAGCCACTGTTGTTATGGTCACTAGCCATGACTCGGCCAAAGTTTTGGGCATGACTTTTCGAGCCAAATATAACAACTCACCCACACTCAAGTAAGTCTAATCCGAATTCGGTATTGTTAAAGATGATATAAATGTTTGAAGGTGGAATATTGCAGTTCTTTGAAAATGTTTCGTGTAGGTATTTTGTGATCGTATGCATTATCGCGACTGTTTATAGTTTAGCAGCTGTTTTTGTTCCATACAAGAAGTCGTGGCGCCCTGTTCTTGTTCTCGATCTGGTATCTTAAAACTTTCTCCTTTTGGTGTTAATCTCCTTGCGGCCCATATGTTCAGTTCAAGTAACGCAACACACGTCATAAGGGTATAAACTTTGTTTTTTTTTTTTTTTGTGTAGATTATAACGTCGTTTTTGATATCAAGCTTCTCGGCGGCAGTTGGAGTAGGGCAGTTGGGGAAGCAGGGTAATTCACATGCCGGATGGCTACCAATATGCGGCCAAGTTCCTAAATTTTGTAACCATGTTTCTACATCTCTGATCGCAGGCTTTGTCGCCGTCATAATTTACTTTTTGTTACTCGTATACTCCCTCAACAATGTTCTTAATCTTGTTGCAATTAAGGCTTAATTAATTAGGTACTCCACCTTGAGTAAAAGTTATATTCTCCTAATAAATAAATCTAATAAACACGTGACAAATTAAAGGTTACGATAATTAAAATTTGATCATTTGTTTATTAGAAATATGTTTAGAAGAGATATAATGTTACTCGATCGTCTGCATTTTAAGTATGAAGAAGATTTTGTATTTCAGCATGTTATATATCCACAAGAGAGTTGGGTTGTAATGTTTTGTATCTTATGCACTAAAGGTTATACATTTTTTTGGATTGGATATTTGCATTTACTTGTTATTATTAGTAATTAAGAGATGACATTTTACGACTGAAAGTAATTAAATTAAAAAATCAATCACTAAATCAACTACTAAATAAAAAACAGTCACTAAGTAACAAAGTCATCACTAAAGTGTAGTGTTGCACAGTATTCTACTCACTAAAGTCAACGCTTCACGCAATCATTCCAGACATAATGATATGATCACCAACATTTGGGTGATTTGTTTGATTCAATTTTTGCTCATGCCAAAGAGTAGGAAATTTTTTGAAGCCGCAATTGGAGGAATTACGTGGTTCCTCTGGAAGGCAAGGAATGACTTGATTTTCAATGGAGTAAGACGGTCGAAGTCGATGATCATTGACGAATTTCAAGCTAATCTTTTCTTTTGGTTAAAGTATAGAGCTAATTATAAGTCTTTGTTATGGTCTTTATGGTGTACGTGTCCTCTTTCTTTGTTGTAAGGTTATTATCTTTGTGTCGGTTCTTCTAGCATCTTGCTAGTTTTATAATATTATTTTTGAGATTTCAGGTTTGGGGTGATGGCTATGCCGAAGCTCCTGGCCCGTCATCTTTTTTGCTGTTCAAAAAAAAAACTAAAGTTTTTTATGACTGAAAATTTATGTTAAGTTTTTGAAAATTTCAAAAATTTCTATATTATTTTCAAAGAAAATGGATACCGTTTACTTAACAACAATTTCATAAATTTACATTTTACTTTTTAAAATATCAGTTTTCATATTCTCTTTATTACTTTTTATTACATACCCTATAATTCTTTATAATACTTTCTTCCTCTCTTACTTTTCTATCACATATCCTATTTTTCTTATTTTATAATCACCCGTCTTATTTTCTTAAAATTAAAACTTCATCATCTAAACAACTTTTTATTTTTTTTTATAAAAACCCTTGTTTTTTTTACCTGAAAACTATAACTTGAAACCTAAAATTGGAAAATGACTAATTTTCATTAACTAAATGCAACCATACTCTCGGTAGTATTCTATTTAGAATTATTAATGGAATGTTTGGTATAATGGAATTGAATCATATGTATTTTATAAAAGTTTTTTTCATTATGATAATAACATTGATTCTCAATTAGAAATAACAGAAAATGAAGTTTAATATAAATTTCATTTCTTTCATTTTCTTACCAACATTGAGAATCAAAATGATGAAAAGGGTTATCAATATACCCTTCAATTTACAGCGCATCCAGTGTACCTCTTTTTTGGATGATCATTCACACACACGTATTTTTGCATAGAGATGTATAACTAATATTATAAGATTTTTCTTCAAAAGAAACATACATTATATTCGAAAATAAATCTTATGAATGACCATTCACATAAATATGCATGAACATCCACATAATTTTTAAGAATGTAGAATTTCTGAATATACTTAAAATCCACATATCATAAATTTAACGTTAATTTAAACATGATTATGAAAAATTATTTAGAAAGCTTTTAAAGGGATATTCGAGTGCACTTGATTTCAATAGATTCTTTATTGAATATATATATATATATATATATATATATATATATATATATATATATATATATATATATATATATAGAGAGAGAGAGAGAGAGAGAGAGAGAGAGAGAGAGGGGGGTTCAATGAAAAACCAACATGCATCGGAAACCTCCATACACCACCACAAATGCATCTCAATTCCCGCGTGATGTATCAAATTCCCGCGTGATGCATCGACTTTCTGCGTGATGCATCATCTGATCCAATTGCTATAAAGTGGTTCCCGGGTTTTCTGATTCATATAGGTTTTCCATTGAACCCACCCCTATATATATATATGTATATATATATATATATATATATGTATGTATGTATGTATGTATGTATGTATGTATGTATGTATGTATGTATGTATGGGGGTGGGTTTAATGGAAAACCACTATGCACCTCAAAAACTATGGAAACCTACGCATACCGTCCGATTTGGTGCATTTCATGAAAAACGCGGTTGCATGATCGTAAATAAGATGATGCATCACGCCGGATTTTGATGCATCACGCGGGATTTTGATGCATCACGCCGGGAATTTGATGCATTTGTGGTGGTGCAGTGCGGTTTTCACAAGTTTTCAGGTGCATTGTGGTTTTCCATTGAACCTCCCTCTATATATATATATGTGTGTGTGTGTGTGTGTGCGCGCGCGTGCGCACGCATGAGAGCAAATGAAAAATATAATCTAAGGGGGCGTTTGGTTGGCGGAATTTTTATCTGGGATTTGCATTTTGTCAAAGGATTTGCATTATGCAGCATTTGCATTTGTCAAGATTTTGTCAAAGAATTTGCATTATCTTATAGTAAAAATATGTTAATCTGAAAAATGCAAGGTAACTGTGATTTAAAATCCTAAGGGGGAGGCTGGGATTTTAAATAATAAAGAATGGAAGGATTTAAGAAATCCTAAGATTTGAAATCCTTACTGAAATCTGCGAACCGAACACAAGATTTTAAATGCAAATCCCAGGAAATCCGCGAACCAAACGCCCCCTAATAGTACAAAAATGCCATACATTAATTTTTTTTAATCTAAAGGTTCCAGGATTACATTTTTTTTGAACAACACAGAAAGATCGAGCTAAGGAACTTCGGCATTGCCATCATCCCAAAAGACTCAAAAACCCAAAATTTTTTATTAATATAATAAATAAAAGTACTTACTAGCAAGCTGCTAGCGAACGTAAAACATAAACAGCAACAGACTTACAACATAGAAAGGAGAAAGGAAACCCATAGAGACCAAATCAAAAACTTACAATCCACCCTTAATTTTAACCAAGAAAACAACGAAGCTTGAAATTCATCTTTTGACATTGAAGCCGACGATCTCACTCCATTGAAAACCATATCATTCATCGCCTTCCATATAAACCAAAGTATTCCTCCTATCGCAGTTTCAAAGATTTTTTTTCTTCTTACAGAATTACCTTGAACCAAAATTGCATCTATTAGGCCATCCAAGTTATGATGCACGGTAATAGTAATACAACACCAAGCTAAAAACCAACTCCAAATCCAGGATCAATTGTTCCCGGATTACATAAATATTGAAATTCTATAATGATTATATATATATATATATATATATATATATATAAAAGCTAAAAAAAAAAGAATTAACTTCAACAAGATTCTTAAGCAGTTCTTTTAAGTGAAAATAGTGTTTTTAAACTACCTATTTCTTTTCTATAATTGTGGATTGAACTTCGAACAATGCAATGAACATGTTGAGATTTAAAAAACAAGGGCATACACAATTTTGATATTACTTATAAAGAAATAAACTTAAATATATAAATAACTTTGATTTGATTTTGATATTTTAAAAATATTATTATTAACTTTTTATATTCAAATAAATAATTTAAAGCAAAATTGATTGTAACGTTTTTTAATTATCTAACAAAATATACCAACTCAATTTTGTAAAGGATACAGACCAAAGAACTCAATCAAATTACCAATTTGCTACCTAACTATTTAGTGTGCATAATATTTAAGGTATTGAACTTTTCATTCTTTGATATGATGGTTCTAGCTTCTTCCATTCTTCTACAATATATTTCCAAGTTAAAAAAACAGATTGTTATTCTTTACTAAATCTGTTGTAAAAACAAAATACGACATCTTTGATCTCCGATGTATGCATGTGCCTACTCCGGCCAATACTCCTAATCTTTTACGTCTTTCCAATGTCAATGTCAGTGAGTTCCAAATCTTTTCGATTTCTAGCAGGCTGTAGCTCTCGTCTCGAGTTTGTTTGGAAATGATCAGGGTTTAGGATTTGGTAAGAATAAAGATGGTCATCAATTGTGTAAAAGGAGGACTATCGACGGACGGGTACTCAAGAAGTCAAGATTAGAGGTAAGAGATCAAATAACAAAAAAAATTTTCTTTTTGATCGAGTTAGAGAATGGTAAGATCAAACTTTTCTTATAAAAGAAAAAATAAAATCAAATAAAATGGAATCAGATAAAAGACTTTCACTTCTTGAAATGTCTTTTATGTTTTTCAAATAAATGGTAGACAGAAAAAAGATGTAACGGTAGCATTAGAGTTTAGTCGCCTACATAAACTTGGGGAATTGCTTAAGATATTTTAATAAATTACATAATCGTGCAATGCATGTGATCATCTGTTTGTAACTTTTGTCTTTTTGTTGCCCACTTTCTTTTAAAATTGTACTTTTTTATAAGTTATGTATTGCATGTTATCTTTTTAATTCGTTTTACAAATTCATTAGTTTTTATATATTTAAAACAAAAAAAAATATAAAAAAACCTGATGTATCATAGTTCTTATATATTTAGAATTTATGCTTGTATTGTTAAAAGATAGTTAATAAAAAAAAAAAAACTTCAATGATTTGAGTGTATCATCAATAAAAAGACTGAGGAAAACATATATGTATGTATATACTATATATGTTGAGTTTTTAAATATAATATAGTAACTTAAGTAGTCGGTCGATTTTCAAGGAATTTGATTGTTAATCAATGAAAACTGGTTAGTTAAAAGTAATATAGATCATTTTAGTCGACTAAGGGCTCTTCGGTAGTTGCTAAATCATTCAACGCTTAATAATTTAGAGGCTTGAATGATTTAGAGGCATGAAATGAAATTGTTTATGCATGAAAACATGTTGTTTGTTTTCTGTGCTGAATGAAAATACTAATCAGTTAAACTTCCTATTTTAACCTTGTTTAATGATTACGTATTTTAATTACCGATTGTGTTTGAAAGTGTTTTTGGATGCCAAACCATATATGAAACCAATTATTTACTTTCACAATTCAACCAGTTGCAATGACCGTAACACCACACACACTATATATATATATATATATATATAGGGAGGTTCCATTGAGAACTTTTGTGCATCGAGGCACAAAAGAACCTCCACCGACCCTTGGATGAAAAGAATGTGTGGGTTAGATCAAATGACAAAAGGGTAATTCAATAGAAAGTTTTATGCATCAAGTGCACATAATGAAATTCGCAGAGGGGTAAAACAGGAATTATGCAATCCTTATTTAATTATTACACTTCCTAAATTAACAAAAATAATATAAATTCAAAATACATCAAAATACATGCATATCGTTCATCTCTTCATGCATATCGTTCATCTCTTCCAAAAATAAATCATGCATATCGTTCATTTCTTCCAAAATCAAAATACATTATAATACAAACATGAATCGTTCATACAAACATAAATCATGCATATCGTTCATCTCTTCCAAAATCAAGAGGGGCTAAGAGAGAGGAGAGAGAGAGAGATAGAGAGAAAGAGGGAGTTGTTTTGAAAGAAGTTAATGGTGATTTTCATACCAAATTTAGCTATTAATTATCTTAAAAACATTTAAATTCAAAAATAATTTCCATACATTTAATATCCCATAAATGTTCTTTGTGCACCCTTGGTAGATAGTTCGATGCACAAAAGTTCTCAATGGGGCCTCGATGCACAAAAGTTCTCAATCGAACCCCAATTTATATATATATATATATATATATATATATATATATATATATATATATATATATATATATATATATATATATATATATATATATATAGATTGAGGTTCAATTGAGAACTTTTATGCACCGAGGCACCTCTAGGACCTTTTGTGCACCAAATAATCAAACAAAGGTGCACTAAGGGTATTTAGGGAAAACTAAAGATATGATAATAATTTATATCTAAAAGTCATTAAAAGATAATTAGGAGTTACATTTTGAATTAAAATCTCATATTAACTACATTCCTAATTTTACTCCTCATTTCTCTCTATCTCTTTCTCTCTCCTTTTCTCTTTAATCGTGTTCTTCATGATTTTCATAGTGATGATGATTTGAAGATGAAGATTAACGATGAACAACGATGATGATGAACATGAACAAGAAATGCAACCGATGATGATTATGAAGAACACAATGCATAGATGGATGATGAACGATTAATAATGATGATGCATAGATGGATGATGAACAATAACGATGTATAGATGGATGATGAAGATTAACGATGAACAACGATGATGATGAACATTAACAAGAGATGCAACCGATGATGATTATGAGGAACACAATGCATAGATGGATGATGAACGATTAATAATGATGATGCATAGATGGATGATGAACAATAACGATGTATAGATGGATGATGAACGATGAACAACGAAAAATGATGATGCATAAATGGATGATGAACAATGACGATGCATTATTGAATGATGAACAAGTGGAACACGATGCATAGATGAATGAAGAATATGAACGACGAACACGATGCATAGATGAATGATGAATAAGTTGAACACGATGCATAAATAAAATTTGTGTATTTTTTTTGTTAAATGCATCTTTTTTGAACACGATGCATAAATAAACACGATTACGATGAAATGCATCGATCTCCATCATCTTTTTTTGAATTTGTGTACTTTTTGTTAAATTTGGAAATGTATCAATTGAATTTATTTAGCATTTATTATTTGATTATTTGTTGAAATATTAAATTTAATAAGGTATGCACATTCCCCAAAATGTCCTTCTTTCTTTGTTTCTATAATGCACAAGATGCATAAAATTGTCCAACTATTTACCCTTTTGCCATTAATCTAATCCATACAATTTTTTGATCTAATGGATGATATGGGTACTTTTGTACCTCGGTGCATAAAAGTTCTCAATTGAACCTCCCTCTATATATATATATATATATATATATATATATATATATATATATATATATATATATATATATATATATATATTTGTGTGTATAGTGTCGAGATCCATGGAAAACTATATTAGACTGGAGTACTGGAAAACCATATCAAATGTACATGTTCATTATGATACAATGTTAAATTTCATGTAAACTTATAATATACATATGTTCAAAATTGCATTATGATTAACTAATTCATACCATTTACATGTTCATTAAGACAAAATATTTAATTTCATGCAAAAATGCGTAATATATGCATGTCCATGCATATTGCACATTTGAACATGTGCATATTGTTATTTTGCATGAAATGAAACATTTTATCCTCATGAACATGTAAACGATGTGAACTAATCAATAATAATGCACATTTGAACATATGTATATTCTAATTGTGCATTAAATTTAACATTTTACCGAAATGAACATGTACATCTAATATGGTTTTCCAGTACTTCAGTCAAAGATGGTTTTCCATAGATCTTGAACCTATATATATATATATATATATATATATATATATATATATATATATATATATATATATATATATATAGAATATGGTTCGAGAGAGTACCACTCATTATGCAGCACACCAGAAGGTACCACATTTAAAAAAAAACTTTTAAAATTTTTTTTCATAAACA
>JAANYP010006032.1:47292-83303 GCA_020465985.1 Centrapalus pauciflorus | reverse complement strand
TATATATATATATATATATATATATATATATATATATATATATATATATATATATATATATATATATATATATATATATATATATATATATATATATATATATATATATATATATATGAAAACAACTTTTTATGGTTTGGATCACTTGTTTGGCCAGTTTTGATGCTTTGGGCCGGAAATGCCCACCCCCTGGCTCATCCTACCACCCAAAAAGCATGTTGCTAGTTAAGGTGGAAATTGTACTTATACACCAAGCATCTCCTCCATTCATGGGCGTTGTAGCACCAAGTTGTATTGACCCAACTAGAAGCTTTCTATGTATAACAACAATCAACCTATTCCATAATTAGCAGGCGATAACGATTCCCATCTAAATACTACGAGAACAAAAAGAGAACCCACACAATTATCGATTTATCGGCATAAATTTCTAGAACAATGCATCCATAATATCACAAATTTAAAACTAAAAGCTATGAGAATAGGAAGATTGGAACTTACTCAAAAGGAGGACCCAAGTACGGTTTACCAGCCATTCCATCTTGGTCACGCATAAAAACTTTCTCAATCTCTATGCTGTCGGGCCATACATTGCACACAAATTCCATAATACCGCTTTCTTCATCCTTAAAAATGTCGATTACCATCGAAATGTAAAGCTCCAGATCGTTATCTGTGGTAACACTACCGTCTTTTGCAGCAGGAGTAGAAACTCGGAACATTGTTACCTCTACTTTTATCTCTTCATCATCTCCAAATTTCTTATTCAATCTAATCCACTGTTCTCCAGGTTTCTCGTCAATCGTAAAGGAATTGAACTGTGGCACAAGCTACACAAAATATGCACTAATAAGTAAACCAAAATCTACAGTTCCTAGTTTCACGTGATTCAAGAATCAAGATGCTTTCAGGAAACAACCAGCACTTACCACTTCTATTTTTATGCAATCTAGTACTTCTCAAATGCACCAAATTACTACATTTGTATCGAATGGTTATAATTTCCTCTAATTAATGATTTTATTTCAAAAAGGTTAAGATTTGAATCGACTTCAAGTTAAAAAAGTGCACCTGTTTGACAATTCAACCCAATGTGTAGAATTTTTTCTTGTTTTTTTATTTCGAATGGTGTCACGGACATACTAAAATTCTGTTTAAGTGTGATGAAAGGATTTGAAAAGGCATTTTAATGATGATCCGATAGAAACAATGATAGAGAACTTGGAACAAGAAGCTAAAATACTAGAACAAGCTGGAAAATGGTATTCAAATGATTAATATAACAAATCAGAAAGAGTAACCACAAATGGTGAACTCTCAAATGATTAATATAACAAATCAGAAAGAGTAACCACAAATGGTGAACTCTCCTGCCCAAGCTATCATAGCCGATTTAGGATCTCTCCCCCAAGCTCAAAAGCTCAACTTATCTGATACCCCCCTTTCTGCTAAATCTCACCATATATATCCTCACATCCCTTTTCACATGTATAGTCTAGAACATTCTTTTATTGTTATATAATATACCAGGCCCAAAGCCCATTGAGTTGACCTGGTAGCATGTTCTCTATCAATACCGACCCCATGAAGAACAGGCTTCTCCTCAAGCCTGAAGTTCGGATATTGACTTCGAATAGTATAAACACACTCTAAAGGAGGTTTTTCAATAATGACATGTTCCCATGCAATAAGCCATAGTCGTCTTTGTGTTCCATGCTTTGAATCCGAAAAGGTTGCTAGGCATGTATTGGGACAATAAGAAATTGCGGAATTCATTTCCATTCCAAGAGGAAGAGAGGCCTTAGATGTGCGATTGTTAACTGCTTCGTCTAGATCGACTAAGCCCCATACCACATCTTCATAACAAATATTCCCCAGAAACCATTGTAAAACGGTTAGAGAGCTACCATATATAACCTTAATCAGATGAGCTGTGTTTTCCCAGAATATAACCATTGGTAGCCCGTAAGATGAGGTTTTTTTGTTGCTCGAAAGCAAAACAACGTAGATAGGGCGTGAGGTTCTGATTGACTACCTCAGTTTGGCTGACAGCCTCGAGGAAGAAAGCACAACTGAACTTTAGTTTGCTGCTGTCTAAAGAAATTATTCCATTCCAAAGCGTGCTCAATAATAGATCCTGGTCCACGCATACTGATTTTTGTAATTCAGCAAGGTCTTGAGTCATAAATGGGTGCTTCAAGGGAATAAAATATCCATATTGCAGAAGATCAATTGATAACGATGATGTATCAAGATTGGAGAAAACAATAAAAATTGTGGCAACAACACGCTCCATGATCCCCACCAGAATTCCATCTCCCAAACTATTTCCCGCAAATAATTGGATCGATATCTGATCCCAAGAAGATTACTAACCTTTTTGACCGAAAGTTGTGTGTGTTCTCACCGCCAATCAGAATCACAGCATGTATCTTGCTTAATCCACCATCAACGTGAACGTCACCCAACATGTCTCCCCATCGTCACCTCTTTTTCCCCTTCTTAGCCGATCTTTCAACTCCAGGGACTGACCAGTTGGGCCAGGTTGATTCATGGCCTTATTTGACTTCATCGTTAAGTATTTAAATTGTTGAGATCCATCAGGTTTTGGGCCTATTTCTCTTGGGCTAACTTTCCATGCTGGGCCAACTATGTCCCTGTATGTTAGATCGAATATTCATACCTGCTGATTGCACGTAAGTAGGCTCAATGACTTTGGTCTTTCTTCCATGGAAGCTAGAAGCGATGTTCTTCTCATCACCAGCAGAATCCATAGCATTATCGCCAGTAGTAGGAGGATCTAGGGTTCGTATGTAATCATGTATGCCCTTCTTCAACCCGTATAACAACATACTAATCGAGTGCCCTTCCGTATGATCAGAATTTAGGGTTGACGCCGCTTCACAATCAGGCAGCCTGTAATCGTGAGTTTTGCTATCCAAAGGATTTGTTTCAGGATGTGATTCAAGGTCCTTGGTTGCACAAACTTCAGGATCTGGATTTGGCGTCCCTTGATGATCCAGGTTACTGTTCATCATCTTCTCAAATGATTGGTTGAAAGAGAAGAGGGATCCATCGAAGTGGTTACTGCTGATGAAGTTGTGCTCCATCATCAACTTCTCCAATTTCTTTGGCAAATCCTCGAGTAATTTCTCCTTCATGGCATGAACAAAAGCCGAGAGATCCCGTATCTGATAGGAGAGGTTCTGGATTTTCTCATCTTGTGCTTCAACACGTAAACTCAAATGGGTTTCTGAATTCTCCATTTCGAGGTTTCCCGGCAATGGAACCAATTGATAGAAACAATGATAGAGAACTTGGAACAAGAGGCTAAAATACTAGAACAAGCTGGAAATTGGTATTCAAATGATTAATATAACAAATCAAAAAGAGTAACCACAAATGGTGAACTCTCCGGCCCAAGCTATCATAGCCGATTTAGGATCTCTCCCCCAAGCTCAAAAGCTCAATTCACCAATATAAAATATCTGATACCCCCCTCTCTGCTAAATCTCACCATATATATCCTCACATCCCTTTTCACATGTATAGTCTAGAACATTCTTTTATTGTTATATAATATTCCCGGCCCAAAGCCCATTGAGTAGACCCGGTAGCATGTTCTCTATCACAGTATCACATACATCCCAAAAAAGATATATAGAAAGAAAAATGATTGGTATGCCTTAAAATCAATCAAAAATTTGATTGTGACATGTGGCAAAATCAAATGAAGGGATGAGGAGCGAGAAAAAAATTCAAGCAATTTGACAAAATTGAATGCATTGCTCATGTCAAAATTCAAGCAAATGAAGGCATGTATATGATTGCTCATGTCAAAATTTTATAATAGAACCTATACGAATTATGTCCATTATGAACAACATAATAAAATAAACATTTCCATTTTAATCAAATCAAAGGCGTCTACTAGACTACAAAGTAGAAAACATGCACAGATAATGATAATATAATCTTGCTCTCACTTCATAATTAGTATCATCCATACACAAGTTCTACATGCCATAACAAGACATTACGGTGAATACATTAGTTAAGTTTCATTTTAAACATGTTGAAGAATATTGAAATACTCGATGCCCCAGTAAATACTTTAAATAGCAAGTAACAGCATAACTGTCTTCTAGGTGTGTGTGTGTGTGTTTAGGAATTGTTTAGGGAAATTGCAAAAAATAGAAAGCAAGTTCATGATTTTTCCTAAATACCGACTTTGAGGTAAATGTACTGCTACATAGAAACTAAATTGCAATTTTTTTTCCAACTTTAGTGACACTTCTCATGTTCACCCACATTAGCAAATCATTACCACCGCTAAAAAGATGCCAACTATAAAACTGATACTAAGATCAATAATAAAACTTAAGGTCGTTCAAATTTAGCGATTATCTAAAAAGTGGTTTCTAGAATCAGGAGAAGTTTATTTATGAAATTTGACCTATTTTTCTTAACTTTGGACTTTAGTTACAACAATTGCTATTGATGATGCCTGCTATACACAATGTGAGTATGTATGTACTATATGTCAAAGAACAATGGCTGAAGATACTGACATAGTGTATGGGTACATAGGAATCTGCCAGAATTGATGGGAATTGGAATCCAATTTCAGTTAATTATTGTGTTTGGTTTAAAATGTTGATGGAATTTAAAACCCTCTTAAGTTTGAAATCTTCCATCATTCTATTGGATTTAAAGATTTCACTAAGGTTGCATTTGATAGAGAGAATTGAAGAGAAAAGAAATGAGGATAAAATATTTGGTTTTTTAGACCATGAAACTTGAAAATACAATAACATTATGATTTATCGTACTTCTTTTTCCCTAATTTAGCTTCTACTTAATTCTTTACCATTGATAGATAATTGAGAATTGAATTTTAAGTTATATATTGATACAACTTGAAAATTCATAGAGAATTAATATACATAATCCGAGTCTCCTAACTAATAATTTGTCTTCATTTCCATTTTGTTGGATCTCTCTACCAAACACAACCTAAATGCATAAAGGACTTCAAAGAGTTATGGAAGATTTCAAGATTTCACCATATGCAAACCAAATGCCACCTAAATGTGCTATGATCAAAAGAACAATACTATGTGCTACATTACACTTAATGTCTTAATTTAATCAAGTTTCACCACAATCATATCAATACCCAAAAATACCTATATAAAAGTAAATAAAAAACACATTTTACATGCTAATGCTGCTATATACTATGTGTATCAGACTATCAGTGTATGTGATAATTGTTGAAGAATAAAAGCAGATACAATATGATTTGTGAAATCAGTATTGTGTGACACACATACTGTGGAAAAGTTCATTATAGATCATATATAAACTGAAAAGGATCTATTTCTTATTTCATAACGCAAATTGAATTGTAGCTCTTTTTCTTTTTCTACAATTTGGAAATGGAAAGTCATCGATATGATTTCTCGCACCAAGCAGAAAAGAATAAAACAAAAAGGGGGAGAAGCAGGGGATGCTAAATACCTGAGTAAGAGGAGATCGATCAAGTTCGTATTGGATGTCGTTGCGTATAAGTCTACGTATTCGATCTTCGAAAGCTGATTTCCGCATCTCTGACACGTAGCTTCTCGATTGTTGAGAATATCTGTGTTGAAATGGAGATCGATGGAGAGAAGGATGTTGAATTAAGGTTTTCGGATGATAAGAAGAGGGTAAATGGAAGTGGGATGTTGTTCTCCTTCCGACTCGTCCCACTAGCCGGATAAACATCGTTGCAGCGGCGGATCTACAAATCAATGGCACCGGGGAAAAACAACCTTAGACACGGAGACAATTCAGTGCAAATATCATCCAAAGACGGATTAAATCATATATATATATATATATATATATATAGAGGGAGGTTCAATGGAAAACCACCAAGCACCGGAAAACTTGTGAAAACCGCATTGCACCACCACAAATGCATCAAATTTCCCGCGTGATGCATCAAAATCCCGCGCGATGCATCAAATTTCCCGCGTGATACATCAAAATCTCGCGTGATGCATCACCTTATTTACGATCATGCCACCGCGTTTTTCATGAAGTGCACCAAATCGGATGGTATGCGTAGGTTTCCATAGTTTTTCAGGTGCATAGTGGTTTTCCATTGAACCCACCCCTATATATATATATATATATATATATATATATATATATATATATATATATATATATACACACACACACACACACACACACACACACACACACACACAAACACGCAACTTAAAATTTTAATATCATATATATCAATTCTAAACATCATAATATCATATATACCCAATTTAATAACTAATATCATATATATCCCTCTTAAACATCATTAATATCATATATACCCAAATTCATTAATTTAATTATTTTTAGAACATTTAAAACTAATATTTAATATTGATTATTAACTAATGACTATTATACTCTTACTTATTTCTTCTTTCAACTAAACCTTCAAAATATCATATATATCCAAATTAAATTAAAATATCGTATCCCTTTAAATAATTTTATATAATATATTTTTATAAACTTTACTATGTAAATTTTATAGTAAAACAAATTAACATTAACAATAAAAAATTGTGTTATATTTTTACTCGTTTGTAATCAAATCGTATCGTCTTGTTATATTTTCTTATTTGTTTTTTTCCTGCAGTTTTCTATATACAATTAACTGATTATATATTATGTTCTTTCTTTTCAAATTTATAGTTGTATTGCATTTTTTTACTTTGGTATATATATTGTGTTTTCTATATACATTGGTTTCTATTTTTTTTCAAGTTTGCTTTTGTTTTATAATTGTTGTTTTTTCTAGTTTGCTTTTTTTAGTATTTATATTTAATCTAGTATTTGAATTATAACTTGTTATCCAATCTTAATAGTTGTGTATATTTTGTGTTAACAATAAGATTATATATATTTTATCCTATATATTTATAGTCCAATTTATTTTATATTTACCCAACTTAAATTTTAATATCATATATATCTCTCTTAAACTTCATAATTTCACATATACTATTCCTCTTAAACATCATTGATATCATCTATACCCAAATTCATTAATTTTAATTATTCCAAAACTCATAATTAATATTACTTATTAATTAATGACATTATACTCTTATTTGTTTATCATTTTAACTAAACTTCATAATATTATATTTACCCAATTAAATTAATTAATTCTTAATATTATATCTCACATAGTAATTATATATAATTTATTTTGTAAAACCTTTACCATATAAATTTTTGCTCTTAAAACAAATTAATATTAACAATATAATTATTGTGAAACTTTGGTTTGTCTAAAAAACTGACTTCTTTACTAATGAAAATAACCTTATAATATTAATAAAAAAATTAATTTACTAATAATATATAAATTTCATCTGGTAATTTTAATATTAAAATATTTTCTCGTTACTAATTATTAAATGATTTTTTATAAAATTGAACTCTAAATATATCGGATAATATATATATATATATATATATATATATATATATATATATATATATATATATATATATATATATATATATATATATATATATATATATATATATATATAATATTATTGTTAACACAAAATATACACAACTAATAAGATTGGATAACAAGTTATAATTCAAATACTAGATTAAATATAAATATTAAAAAAGCAAACTAGAAAAAACAACTATTATACTTGAAAAAAAAATATAAACTAATGTATATAGAAAACACAAGATATATACTAAATTAAAAAAATGCAATACAGCCAACTATAAATTCGAAAAGAAAAAGAAAAGAAAGAACATAATATATACTCAGTTAATTGTACATAGAAAACTGCAGGAAAAAAACAAATAAGAAAATATAATAAGACGGTGCGATTTGATTACAAACGAGCAAATGTATAATACAATTATTTTATTGTTAATGTTAACGAAGAATTTACATAGTAAAGTTTACAAAAATAAATTATATAAAATTATTTAAAGGGATATGATAATTTAATTTAAGTTGGATAAATGTGATATTTTAAAGGTTTAGTTGAAAAAAGAAATAAGTAAGGGTATAATGGTCATTAATTAATAATCAATGTTAAATATGAGTTTTAAATGTTCTAAAAATAATTAAATTAATGAATTTGGGTATATATGATATTAATGATGTTTAAGAGGGATATATGTGATATTAATTATTAAAATTGAGTATATATGATATTATGATGTTTAGGATGGATATATATGATATTAAAAATTTAAGTTGGGTATATATGATATTATGAAGTTTTGAAAGGGTATATATGAAATTCTCCCTAATATAATATACAACAAAACAACCTACCTACAAAAATATAGAACGAAACAACATAAAAAACATCAACACAATCAATAAAAAGCAACAAAAAGGTAGACAAAGATATGAAAGTAGGAAACAGACAATTCAGGGGTGGCAATCTTGACCCAACGGGCCGAAGAGTTAATTGGACCTATTGTAAAAAACTAAGATAAAACATAAATTTTTTTTAAAAATGAAAATTCATAAAACGGTGTATTAAAAAAATTGTTCTTTGAAAAAAATTTCAAAATTATGTAAAATTTATGACTTTTGGTCATCAACCCGTTTGACCCGTTTGCTTGAATGGGCTCAAATTGCCACCCTTGGAAACAGTTAATGTCAGTATCATACAATTGTTCTCTACGAGTTTTCATTTTCTGAAAGCATTTAGTTACATCTTTGTTAGTATCCTTACAATTGGTCTCTACGGGCTTTCATTTTTCATACTTCTCTTAAAAATCTTTCTGTTTTCTGGTAAAAGTTTCTAGAAATCAGATAAAAATTCCGCAATCAGTTTCCATTTTTTCTGTTAAAAAAAATTGAGTACAAACATGATTATTCATCATTCATAGTTTGCATTAAACAATCATAAACTCACAGTTCACAAACAATCCAAAAGCATTAAGCAATTCACAATCGTCCGCCGTCACATACTAAATACAAACACAATTATTCAACAATAAGTGATTAATTATCCTAGTAACTCACAGGTTTAGTGACTTTCATGATTTCATTAAATAATAGTGATATGGTGTTTGAATACATTTAACAAATAGTATTTAATTTATGTTTTAATAGTATTCTATGCATTAAGACTTGTATTTTCCTTTCTAGGTTATAAAACCCTCTATTCTAAGAAAACCTAGCTAGTTTTTGAATGAGAAATACAAACAGTAGAGTTGCTCTCTGGTAGAAATTTGCTTCCACAAACCATTCTTGTTGAAAATTGCTATCTGATATTCTGATTTTATTTTGAGCACTACCAGTGATACAAGAGCTATCATTCCTATCAACCTGTGGTGTATGGTTCAGGTTACCAATGTACAAATTATGGAGAAGTATGAGGAGCTGATCAAAAGAATGGGGGGTTATGATGAATCCCTAAAATCATTGAGGGATGATTACAATGAGATGAAGTCGTTTAACTTGTTGGCATATCAGAAGAAGATACCAAACATGGCCAAAGAGCCAGAAAACTCTGGTGTCAAGCCCACCAACATTAGATGAAGAGGAGTATGGAAACAACCATGTGAAGAACAAAAGTGGGTATAGCCTGGTGAATCGAATGACAAAATTGGAGTCTCCTTTTGATGGAAACGAAGTCAAAGAATGGTTCTACAAATGTAACCAGTTCTTTGAGTTGGATAACACACCAGAGAAAATGTAAATTCGTATGGTAGCTATTCATTTGCAAGGCACCAGGGATACATGAAGGAGATGGAGGGGAAGCAGGTGAGTTGGAAGAAAATTTTGAAAGACATTCGTGAGCAGTCATTGGCGATGTGGTGGCGAAACCCTAATCAAACTTCGTAATCTGAAATTCACCACCTTTGTAAGTAACTATAATATCATCAGGAACCAAGTAGATGTTCTTGTAGATGTGCTGTTAGATTTGTATATAGAGGGACTACCTAATGAAATTATGCATACTATACACTTGCTTGATCCTAAGTCCCTTAATGAAACAATGAACTTAGCTAGATTTCAAGAAGGGACTCTATATACATTGTGGGATCTCGAACCCCCAAAACCACCTCCAAAAACCCCTGGCTACACCAATAAATTGATGCTGGAGACCCTTGCTTATTTGCCTAATAGCAATAACACTGATTTCCCAGCACCAACCTCATTTCAAGCTCCCAACTTCATCCCTTCTGTGCCTCCTAACGCTTCAAATTATTCTATTACTAACCCAAGAAAACCACCAGGGACCCAAGGATAGCTGAATGCTTGTAACCCTCCTAGTAATTCTCCAAGTACTCCAAAAAGATCCATGCCATTTAAGCAACTAACAAGGTAGGAAAATGAGGAGAAGAGAAGGAATAATCAGTGCTTTTATTGCAATGACAAGTACACTCCAGGTCACATCCAGAATTACCCAAAAAAAAAAAACACAAAGGAGATTCAGAATCAAGCGTGAAACCGACTTCCTAATGTATTTACCAAATAGTATTTACTTATGTTTTGACAGCACTCTATGCATTAAGACTTGTATTTTCCTTTCTAGGTTACAAAACCCTCTACTCTAAGAAAACCTAACTAGTTTTTACCTTTTGATCATATGAATGAAAAATACAACCAGTAGAGTTGCTCTCTGGTACAAATTTGATTCCACAAGTTGCTCTTGTTGGAAATTGCAATCTGATTCCGTTTTGAGCACTACCAAATAGGCTAAGTATAAGTAATCAATTATCAATGTACTAAATAACATATACATTTAACATTCTGATTCTACAAAGATTACATGTTGATACAAAGATTTAGAGAATTAGTGTTAAATTTACCAGCAAATTAGAGAAGATTGTTAAATGGAGATCTCAAAATCGAGAGGCGAGAGGCGAGCGTGACGACGGTAGACCGCAGCCGGCCGGAGCAGTCGAGGCTTCAAGCAGACAGCAGAGAGGAGGACGTATCTCTGGTTCTTCTAGTCAGGTGAGTTTTTTTGGGCTGTATTCATATTTTGAATTTTGGGCTTGGACGGGCCTATATTCAAAATAAAATTTTACTTTTATTATTAATAATATTAAGACAAACTAGGTTTTTTTTTCCAAGTGTTGTGACATGTTAAAATTCGGGTGCTCTTTCTTTTTTAAAATGTTAAATATCTGAAGTTTTTTTTCTAGTCTGTAGATGTCTGCGATAAGAATAGATGGTCTAAAATTCTTTAGGGTGCGTTTGGATTGATGGATTTGAAGATCTCATTTAAGATTTGGATTTCAAAATACTTACATATCATTTTTGGTTAAAAATAATAGAGGAAGGAATCCAATTTCATTTAGCATTTTGTATTCTCCCAATCTTTTTCTTCTGTCATCCTTCCTCTACCCCAATAATTATATAATCTCTAAAACTAAGTTTTTTATAATCCTTTCATTTTTTGTATCTAACATATTTAAATCCCGTCATTTTGTAATCTTATCATATCAAATTCCTTCATATGAATCAAAATGATTGTCTTGTTGAGTTTGATTTTAGTTTTTTTTTTTTACAAAAACTATTAGGTATTGTATGTGTGTGTATAATATGAGTGAAACTATAAAGATAAATTGTTTATGAATTACACATTATATGTGTTTTTGGGTTTTAGTTTTTCACACATGGGCTAGAAGTTAATAGGTCAATTGGGCCTTTAAGTTTAAACCATAAAATAGATACAAACATTACACAAATATGAATATCCTTATTCTATATTGATATCCTAGGGGTTGTTTGTTTACTTTTTTTTATTAAGTTCTATCTGGATTAAGTTGTCTGTCTGAATTAAGTTGTCTGTCCAGATAAAAACAGTTGTTTGTTTTGAATGTTGAATGAAAAGTCTGAATCAAACCAAAATTACCTATTTATCATTCATTTTAATAATATCTAAATAACAAAAATAAGCTTTTATTACCAAACAAATTATAAACACAATAAATCACAATTATAATTCATTCATTCATTATATACAAATGAACTGTTTACTTGAAAATAAAATAAAATTTACATGTTACCTAAGTTATTCAAAAATTAATATAAATTCAATATAGTATCTAAACAAATTAAATTAAACGTAAATATGTAAATTACCTAAAATAAAATTATCAACCTAAAGTAATGATAGTACGTAGGAGTGAGAACTACCTTGCACTTTAATAGCTTGATTACATAGAGCTTCACACTTCAGTGGTGGTGCTTGTGGGTTTCACTTATGGGATGTGAGGCTGTGAGCAAAGGGTAATATAGAACTAAAATATGACTGAATCTAGACCACTGCTATTTTGTAACTTATTAAAAAGACTGACCGATTTATTTTTTTGAACAGTTAAGCCCCAAACAAACAAAGCTACATGGCTGACTGAACAAATCATTCAGTCTATTAAGTCTTTATCAAACACCCCCTAGTCTATATACACACATATAACATGGGTTTTAATTTAAAAAAAAATAATATTATTAATTTGTAGGATAAATATTAAAAATATTTTATCACATGTATAGTATCTACTTATACAACATAATAAATTTAAATTAAATATATAATCAAATTCAAATTTGAGTTTCATATTAGATAAGATTTAGTTAGATTTAGATTTGATTAGATATCATTTAAATTAATTTTAATAAAGATTAATTATAAGAATTAAAAAACATAATTTCCAAATGGCAGTAGGAGGTGACGCTACATGGCAATTGCATGCAACGACACGTGGGAAAATGATTACTCTTTTAATAGTATAGATAGATGTTTTATAATTTTGTCTCCTAAAGTGTGCACAACACACCACTCTTCTCCGTCCCTTCAAAAACAAATAGTCAAAAACAAGATTCAATACAAGTTTAAAAAACAAAGCAATAAATTCGAAGTTTCAAGGCAAGAAGAATAAAACAAATTGTTTGTTTACTTTTTTTTTATTAAGTTCTATCTGGATTAAGTTGTCTGTCTGAATTAAGTTGTCTGTCCAGATAAAAACAGTTGTTTGTTTTGAATGTTGAATGAAAAGTCTGAATCAAACCAAAATTACCTATTTATCATTCATTTTAATAATATCTAAATAACAAAAATAAGCTTTTATTACCAAACAAATTATAAACACAATAAATCACAATTATAATTCATTCATTCATTATATACAAATGAACTGTTTACTTGAAAATAAAATAAAATTTACATGTTACCTAAGTTATTCAAAAATTAATATAAATTCAATATAGTATCTAAACAAATTAAATTAAACGTAAATATGTAAATTACCTAAAATAAAATTATCAACCTAAAGTAATGATAGTACGTAGGAGTGAGAACTACCTTGCACTTTAATAGCTTGATTACATAGAGCTTCACACTTCAGTGGTGGTGCTTGTGGGTTTCACTTATGGGATGTGAGGCTGTGAGCAAAGGGTAATATAGAACTAAAATATGACTGAATCTAGACCACTGCTATTTTGTAACTTATTAAAAAGACTGACCGATTTATTTTTTTGAACAGTTAAGCCCCAAACAAACAAAGCTACATGGCTGACTGAACAAATCATTCAGTCTATTAAGTCTTTATCAAACACCCCCTAGTCTATATACACACATATAACATGGGTTTTAATTTAAAAAAAAATAATATTATTAATTTGTAGGATAAATATTAAAAATATTTTATCACATGTATAGTATCTACTTATACAACATAATAAATTTAAATTAAATATATAATCAAATTCAAATTTGAGTTTCATATTAGATAAGATTTAATTAGATTTAGATTTGATTAGATATCATTTAAATTAATTTTAATAAAGATTAATTATAAGAATTAAAAAACATAATTTCCAAATGGCAGTAGGAGGTGACGCTACATGGCAATTGCATGCAACGACACGTGGGAAAATGATTACTCTTTTAATAGTATAGATAGATGTTTTATAATTTTGTCTCCTAAAGTGTGCACAACACACCACTCTTCTCCGTCCCTTCAAAAACAAATAGTCAAAAACAAGATTCAATACAAGTTTAAAAAACAAAGCAATAAATTCGAAGTTTCAAGGCAAGAAGAATAAAACAAACCAGATGGAATTATCAGTGGCGAGGGGGCAGAGACGAAGACAAGATCCACGGCTGCTGCGGCAGCAGTGCCAGCAAGATCGACGGGACAAGGGCAAACCTGACGATGAGGTATGAAGGCAGGGGGAGTTGATGTGTACCTGCTACTAGAGGTGCACAAAAAATCCGGTTATCCGATTTCGAACCGAAACCGAACCGAAACCCGTTTGCCCATAACCCTTTTTTTTGTAACCGGACAAATTTTAATCCTAACCGGTTTTTCAACCGGTTTTATAATTGTTTGGGTGACCGGTTATTTTACCGGATAAAAAACCGGTTTTTTTGTAACCGGATAAAAAACCGGTTAAACCGAAAAAAATCGATTTTGAGAGCTGTTTGAAATGTAGCCGTTGGACAGATTTATAGCCGTTTTCTTACCATTTTTTTGCCCAAAAATTACACTTTTGCCACCCCCAATTTTGTATAAATAGTTAGGAAATGTTTTTGGTTGATTACCTTTGATTCCAAACTCTTTCATTTGATATTTTCGGTATCCTCCAATTCTCTCGTTTGATATTTTCGGTATTCTCAAACTCTCGTAATCTCGAAAATTCCAAGCTTTCTTTTTCTTTCATCTCAAATGGCTACTAGTAATACTCCCGAAACGACGGGACAATCTTCCATCGGTGGAAATCTTGAAGTTGTAAGAGTGCTCGAGAATAAACGTAACAAAGAAATTTGGGATCATTATGATTTGTGTGAAATGTCGAATGGTTCGAGAAAAGCTCGTTGCAAACTTTGTCAAAAGTTTTTTGCGGCCGAAGGAAACACGACGTTGAAAAATCATATTACAAAAGCATGCAAGGCACTTCGCATGAGAACCGATCCGAGTCAACCGAACGTTACCCCGCAAGGCGGCGTTTTTATTTACGACAACGATAAATTACGGGAAGCGTTTACAAAGTTCGTGATTACGAAATCGTTGCCGTTCGATCACTTTGATGATGAAGCTTTCACGACAATGATTTAACAATTGATGCAACAACGTTATACTCAAGTAAGTCGTACTACCATTCGTCGTGATGCTTAATAAATGTGGCGTGTTGCGAGAGAAAAAATGATTTTGGGTTTTCAAGAACATAATTATAGTGTTTCGCTAACTTGCGACGTTTGGAGCTCTCCTCACAATACCGGAAATTCTTTTTTAGCCGTTACGGCACATTGGTTAGATGTAAAAAATTGTCAAATGATGAAAAGAACAATCGCATTTGATTTATTCGGCGAACCACATACCAGTGCAAAATTATTTGCACTTTTGAAACGTGTGATTTGCCTTTATAAATTAGAAGGAAAAGTTTTTTCGATATCTTTTGATAATGTGTCGAATAATACAAACGCGGTTCCGAGATTAAAATTGTTATTAAATCCTATTTTAGATGGCACATTTTTTCATACTCGTTGTGTTGCACATATTATTAATTTATCCGTGCAAGCCGGGTTGGAGGTTATTGAACAGATTAGATTAGAATATAAAGCGATGATCAAATCGGTTCTTTGTTGTAATAGCCAAAGACTAAATGCGTATAGACGTTATTGTAAATCGGTTAATAAAAAAGCTTTAAGTGTCAATTTAGATTGTCCAACTCGTTAGAACTCGACATGGATGATGATGCACTTCCCGATAAGGCAAAGGAAAACGTTGCAACCGTTTCACAATCGCCTATACGGAAAGGGCCATGTTCCAAACGTTTATGCGAGTTCGAACTGGGAAATGATTGCGAAAATAATCGATTTTGTAGGTCCCAAAAGATATCCCAAGTATAAAGCCTTAAGCTGTAGAGGGGGGTGAATACAACTATTAAAAACTACACACAATTTTCTCAATGTTTGTATGTATTATCAACAAATGTTAATTACAAACGAGCTTGAATGCGGAAAAGTTCAAGCTGAGATGACAGATACAACAGTATGTTTAACTAGTCTAAGACAGACTTAAACCAGTTACAATGAATACACTCACTAAGAATCACTCACTGTGTTTACAAGACTCAGAGGAACAGCTTGAACAAGAACAGCTTAGACACTGAGCACTGTTTTATTCAAGCAGACTTGCATGCATGAAAGACACACTTGAATGCACGTTCACTCTTGGTTTCAGCACTTAGCTTTTGGCATAATCTTTCAATCCTTGGAAGTTTCTTTTTATTCACTCAGAGGATCTAAGTGAAGCTTCTTCATTGGACGAAAGGAAAAAGGGAAAGTCTTGTTGAAAAGACAACATAAACTTTTCTGCACATTCTGAAAAGCAGACTTGTCTTCATGTGGGCAGAACTTTTGTCTTTTCACTTTGTCTACTGTTGCATTGCCTTTAACTAAATAAGGAATGTCAACTTTCTTTCTTTCTTCCTTTGTAAAGGCCTATTTTGATATAAGAAAAAGGTCTGTCACCCTTTTTCAAATATCCTTTTGTCTTCATGTAACAGAACAGCTTGGGCAGGCTGAGCAGTTCTGATTTCCACTTTGTCTTCGACTTTGTAAACTGATCTTGCAGTCAAAAACAATACATGAGGACTTGGAAACACATTCCATAAAGTGTTTAGCCTGTTCACAAAGAACAGAACACTTGTAAACTGCCCAAGCTGCTCACCAGTGTAGAGCAGCGTAGACAGTTTATGTCCAGCCTGTTCAGCAGACTGAACAGTTTGAGCAAAACTGCCTTTGTTGCAACACATGCAACACATAGAACATCTTCAGGCTGATATTGCAAATCATTTTCAGGTTTCAATAAGGCATATAACAGGCCTTAAATTCAACCTTCAAAAGCATCAACAGGTTTGATTAATAATCTCTCCCTCAGATGCAGAACAGGTTTGACTGAGGCCTTTTTGTGCCTAACAATCTCCCCCTATTTGCAATAACCAGTCTAAGCTGGCCTTATCAAAAAACATTATATATTTTTACAGTACATTTGTTGAAATAAAATTACAACATCAACATAAAGTAAAAGATCAGTTTATATATACACTGATTTTTTATTACATAGAACAACACATGTTCTTACAAAAGTACAACTGATGTACTGATGTATATTACAACTAATGCAAAAGAGAAAATTACAACTTATGTAAATAAAGTACAACTAATGTAGTGGAAAGGCTTAACCGTACGCTAGTGGAAGCCGCTCGTACAATGCTCACATACTCAAAGCTACCTCCGTTCTTGTGGGCCGAAGCCGTATCAACAGCATGCTATACACAAAATCGCTCCATCATCCATAAGCGCTTTAACAAAACTCCTTACCAACTCTTTTTGAATAAAGTACCATTTATCAAGTACTTACGTGTATTTGGTTGCAGGTGCTATGTGCTGAACGACAAAGACAACCTCGGAAAATTTAACGAAAAGGCGGATGAAGCAATCTTCATTGGATACTCATCCAACTCGAAGGCGTATCGCGCATTCAATACCCGAACCAGAACAGTCAATGAAAGTGTGCACGTCACATTTGATGAGTTGGCTGAACTGGCACCCGAAGTTGATCATTCAGGACCACACATTACTCAAATGCCTGGAGACTCTTCCAATAACCCCATTTCTTTTTCTTCTTCTGATTTGGTTAATTTATTTGATCCTTTTTATGTTGAATTTTCGGTCCTAACGCTAGTGTCTCTAATGTTGTCAATAATGTAGGTGATCCTTCCAGTTCAACTGCGCCACAAAGTTTCTCCGCTCCATCTTCATCAACATACCCTCATCCATCTACATCATCCACCGACACATCCGCAGTTGAATTTACTCCTATAATACCCTCACATATAATACCAATAATTCTTCCTTCACCTGAACAATCGGGAATCGAGCCAGAACCAGTGGTGCCATATTTGAAACCATTGACCATGAATCCTCATCCATCCCCACATTAACCACAGAGGTTCCATCCCGAGCACCCCTTCCACATGAGATCAAATGGACCCGAAGTCACCCAACAGATCAAATCATTGGTGATGTATCAACAGGAGTCCAAACTCGTAGGGCATCTGCTAATGAATGCCTCTTCACATCATTCTTGAGTATGATAGAGCCCGCTCGTGTGGATGAAGACCTGACAGATCCAGATTGGATAGTTGCAATGCAAGAGGAACTCAACCAGTTTGAACAGCTAAGAGTATGGCGGTTAGTTCCCAAGCCAAAAGACCGTACAGTCATCGGAACAAAGTGGATCTTTAAGAACAAACGAGATGAGAACGGCATTGTGATAAGGAATAAAGCAAGACTTGTTGCCAAAGGCTACCGACAACAAGAAGGGATAGATTATGACGAGACCTTCGCTCCAGTTGCACGGATCGAAGCAATCAGAATCTTCTTGGCGTATGCGGCACACAAAGACTTCAAAGTGTACCAAATGGACGTCAAGACTGCCTTTCTAAACGGTGAACTTAACGAGGAAGTGTATGTTGAACAACCACAAGGCTTTGTTGATGCACATAAACCTGACCATGTTTATGTGCTAGATAAGGCCCTCTATGGTTTAAAACAAGCACCTCGAGCATGGTATGATAGTCTTTCAAATTTCCTTATTTCTGCCGGTTTCTATAAAGGTGTGGTGGACACAACTCTGTTCACAAAAAGGGAAGGCCCACATATAATGCTAGTACAAATTTATGTTGACGATATTATATTTGGATCTACTGACAGTAATTTTTGTAAGGATTTTTCAGCCCTAATGGAGTCCAGGTTTGAGATGAGTATGATGGGGGAAATGAACTTTTTCCTCGGATTACAAGTCAAACAACTTGAGGATGAGATTTTTGTGAACCAGTCGAAATATACTCTTGACATTCTCAAGAAGTATAAGTTAGACTCTTGCACGAGTATCGCAACTCCCATGGCCTCCAATTGTAAGTTAGACACCGATCCTTCCGGGAAAAGTGTCGATAATACAACTTACAGAGGGATGATAGGTTCCTTACTATACTTGACTGCCAGTAGGCCGGATATAATGTTTTCAACATGTCTTTGTGCTAGATTTCAGGCCGACCCAAAAGAATCACACCTAACTGCGGTAAAACGCATTTTTCGTTATCTTAAGGGTACACACGAACTTGGTCTATGGTATCCAAAGGGAACCGATTTCGATCTTACCCCGTTTTCAGATGCTGATTTTGCAGGTTGTAGAGTGGACAGAAAAAGCACGTCGGGAGGAATACATTTCTTAGGAGATAGACCGGTGAGTTGGTCTTCCAAAAAGCAGAATTGTGTTTCCACATCTACAGCTGAGGCTGAGTATGTAGCAGCTGCAAGCTGTTGCTCTCAAGTGCTGTGGATGAGAACACAACTATGCGATTATGGATTCTCACTCACCAATATCCCTATTTACTGTGATTCTTGAAGTGCAATTGCCATCTCTTGCAATCCCGTGCAGCACTCTCGAACAAAACACATAGATATCAGGTTTCATTTTATTAAAGATCACGTAGAAAAGGGAACTATTGAGTTGTATTTTGTTGGCACGGAATACCAACTTGCGGATATATTTACTAAAGCTTTAGACGAACCTCGTTTTCAGTTTTTAGTATCCCATATCGGCATGTTGAATCCACCTTCCAATTAAATATCAGATATTGTCTTAAATAATTCTATTTCAATCTATCATGATTGAAATTCCTTTATTTTAGAAAATATCTGTAATTTAAATTTCCTTATCTACGTATATTTTTAATAATTAATGATCCTGACAAATTGCTGTGTGAATTGTTCATCACGGAGTGGGATGCAAACAATATCCAGGTTTGTCTGTGTTTGTAAGGCTAAAAAGGGTTGTCAAGTTTCATTCTGAAAAAGAAAAGGAACCGGTATTTATTTGAGGGGAGTATAGTTAGGATTTTAAATTTTTATGATTCTTTGTTTCTTTTTAATTTTTGTAGTTAAATTTTAAATTTTAGGTTGGTCATATTTTCATTTAATTTTTAAGTTTAATTTAATAGGTCAGAAAATCACAAAAAGATTTTAATTTTCGAATTTATCAAAAAGCCAAAAACATTTTAGTTTATCTTATTTTAGTTTATTTTTATCTTAAGTTAAATGATCCAAGAAAATATCAAAAATATTTTATTTTGTTTATTTTTGTTTCTGAGAAAAAACTCAAAAAGAAAAGATGAAATAAGTTGATTTTTTTCTGTAATTTATTGTTTAAGGCCCAATAGGTTAGTTTTTTATTCATTGTGTGTGTGTTTTGGAATATCCGGCGGCCCAAAACCCTCATTGGGCGCGGATCCTCTCGCCCCGACCCGACCCGAGCGCCTATAAATAGGCAGGTCAAACAGTTCTTTGTTCATCTCCAAGATATTTGTTCTTCTTCCCTTTCTCTCATCGTTCACCGCCGACCAAGCCACCATTTCCACCGATCAAGCTTTTGAAACATCGTTATTTCTTCATTTTTCTTGCACCATTCCTCTTCTGCAGTTCAAGGTAACTTCTTTTTAACTTCCTTTTAGCTTATAACTTCATATATTGTGAGTTTGATTTTCAAAATTTATTCTGTTTTTCATTTCGGTTTTTCTTATTTTTAGGTTGTTTAATGTGTGTTTTTTACTTAGTTGTAGTTAGATAAAATGTTCATTATGTGTTTTTAGTATAGGATCTGTAATTTCATGCATTTTTGTTAATATTAACTGTTCACGTTTATTTTTGCATGAACTCATTAACTGCTGCATGCAGTTTCGGATGTCCGAATTCGGACCAACACCCGAATTCGGATGTTCGACTTAGACTAATTTTCAAAATTTTCAAAGTACAAATGCCAATTTCGGACCACTGTTGATCCGAATTCGGATCACTGTTGATCCGAACTCGGACCATCATAGTAAGGCCAAAATTTTCAAAAATTGAATTTAGTCTAAGTATGTTCACTACTGTTCATCCGAACTCGGATGATATCCGAATTCGGTTCCCATCCGAATTCTAGGTACCATCCGAATTCAGGACCTATCCATATCATTGCATACATTTACATAAGTACACATCCAAATTCGGATCATGTTTCATGAACCATCCGAAATCGGACCATCACCATTCATTCCGTGCCATGCAATTCGGACCATCATCCGAATTCGGTTCCTCTTTTCACCTCATCCGAATTCTGCCCCCCACTCATCATTCATGCATCATCCGATTTCGGACGGATCCGAATTCGGTGACACTGTTCATCCGAATCCGGACCATCCGAAATCCAACACTTAGCATTTTTTTTAACTTTTCATTTTTCCATTTCTGCATTTTTATATAAATTCAAAAATCACAAAAATATTTCCATCTGAGTGCACCATTGATTAGAGTTAGGATTAGTGTATGAGTGAAACGGTCTTATCTAACATCGGTCTCTTAACGATTGACTTTGGACTTTATTAGTGGAATTTTATTCTGCTAATAAAGACCCGATGCTAAACAGATCAGACAGTTTCTATTTCACACTCCTCTAGACTTCACATCAATGCATTATCATCTCAAGTCTTATGATTCTAACTCTGTTGCACTTTGCAGGATAATGGATCCCGCAATTATTCTCACCATACCCCATTCCCCCATTCCAAATAACAATGCTCAACTACCTGAAGAATCCATCCTACCCAGCGCCGAGTTTGTCGAGTTCATTCCACATAACTGGCAACTCGACGTTTCCATCCTTACCAAAGAAACCCAAACCTTAGCTTTCGACATCCTCACCCGCCATCCCATCTACTATGCCTTATCACTGCCATAGCTGTTCCCCAGATATATCTCCAACAATTCTGGAACAGGCTAAAATACGTAACCGACCCCGAACCTCACTTCACATCCACTATTGACTGCGTTCCAGTCAAAGTCACTACCTCTTCCATCCGCCACATCCTTCATCTACCCACTGAATTCTACCTTCCCACCCGTGAATTGTTCGACCCAAACCCATCCGTCTCTGAAACCCTAGCTGAGATACAAACTCTGGGGTATGACGGTCCTCTTTCTAAACCATCAGACTTCCGCACAAAGAACCTTGAATCCCACTAGCGGATACTATTTGACGTGCTTAACAAATGCTTCACTGCCAAGCATTCCGGTCATGACTCAGCATCGGCTCAGGTACTAGCCATGTTTACAGGCTTTGCCTTTGACCGACACGTGGACTATGCTACATTCTTATTCGAAGAGCTTCGACAAGTCCATATAGAGCGGGGCACCAAGAAAGGCAGAAAGTATATTCCTCTTCAACGATTCCTGCAACTCATTATTCAATATGCAATGGACCAAGACGACGATATTCACGAGCGTCCGGAGGCTGATGTTTACCCCACAGTGGCAATTCAGAAGTTAACTCTGCCAAAGGGGGCCCCGACAGTACCAGTAATGAAAATTCCTCCATCTCTTCTAATGAGGTCAAGGGGCATGGAGCGGGTACGGGCATATATAAAAGAGAGTTATCCGGATGAGTCTCAGTCGGAATCGACTGAGACTAACCAATCCGAAGGTGAGCCAAGAGAGAGTGGGCATGAGGGAGAAAGGATGGATGTTCAGCAATCTCTGGGTTTAGGTGAGGGGGAGACTGTGATTGTGAGGGAGGAAGCAGGAGGTGAGACGGCAGAGACGGCAGATTCCGAAAGAACTGTCTCTGTCGTGAGAGCGAGGGAGATTAAATCTGAGGGTGAACTAAGCCCTATAAGTCGGACTCCTCTCCATAAGACCGTCCGTCCAGCGGTCGAAATCACCCCCACCACCCACTTGGTTTCCCCTCAAAGGGAAACCACTTCATTCCACGGGGTTCTACCACATACTCCATCGCCCTCTCATTCGGAGAGTGGCGGTGTTGAAAGAGGTCACACTCCTCCCCACGTGACCGCCCTTCATTCCATCACGATTCCATCCCCCATAACACAGCACGATGCCTCCGTGGCATCCCCAAGAGCTGCCTTCGGGGCAGCTCCACAAACTTCCGGATCTGAGCATCCTATTCAGGAGCCAGAGATGATGGAAGGAAGACCGGAAGTGGCTCCATCAACGCCATCCACTTCCGGCCATCTCCCAATCAATCTGGAGATGCTAACGGCAGCTTTACGTGCTGCCGGAGTGATTACCCGGGCTGACCTGGATGCCCAAAGGGAAGCCGCCGAGGAACGTCACACCGCCCTTCTTTCACTACTCAAGGGTAAGGGTGTCGCCTCCGAAGCTGGCCCCCCACCAGGTTCCCATTCAGTCCAACTTCAGATAGCCGAGCTTTCGGACAAGATCGATGCTCTTAACCGTTTAATTCTTCAAGTCCAAGAGCAGCTTAATTCGAGAATGGATCGCCTCGAGTCGGCGGTCATAGAACTCCAGTGCCGCCCTCAGGCCGAGGCCCCAAAAAGAAAGCATGACGATCAGGACGACCCTGATCGTCATGAGGGGGAGAAAAGACGAAAGGTTCACCATGAGGACCCCATGATTATTGTAGGGGGAGCAGAGGCTGAAGGCACAGAAATTCAAGGGTCTGGGTCTGGGGATCAGACTTATGAGGCTACGGAAGCACTGATGATAGAATATGAACCTCTACAGATTGAGGGCCCAACTCCGTTAGACCCTAACTCAGCAATGGTGATCTATGAGCCTAAATTCGATAAAGTCGAAATCATATTAGTGTCTGACTCAGACTCTGATACTGATAACGACTATACCTTTCTCACACCAAAATCTGAACCCCAATCTCCACAACAATCACCTCCAATTCCAATTGAGATTTTGGATTCTCCATCCCATGAACCCCAAGCACAAACATCTTCTTCCATCCAATCACCTTCATTCACTCCCACAGAAACTCCATCAATCCAACCCTCTCCCACACCGAAAGAATTGCCACCAGTTATACCTACTCCATCAGTCCAATCAACTCCTCCAACTCAATCAGCTCCGCCTGCCCACATCGCTGAAACATCCCAATCCAGAACTGTCGATTGTTTTGAAACTAAAGAAGTCACCGCAACATATGACATGACAGACGTGGAATGGATAAATTGGTACTCACGGGGAAAAGTCCACAATTTGGATGCGGAAACAAAAGAAGAGTTATGTCAGGACCGGAGAGACCGAGTATTGAAACTTCTTGAGGCTCCTCCTAAAGAATTAGAAGAACCTCCGGTCCAGGGGTTAAAAGAATTTTTGAAGAAGTTCCCGGCTGATCAATTTCAAAATCCTTTCTTGGAAGAAAGGTTCAAAATGATCTTCAGAATGAAGCCGGGATCTTACAGTAGACGTCTTCTAATGGTAATGACCGATGCATCTCGATGCGTTCAAGCTGAATACAATCAGATGATGCTAAGAGAAACGAGAGACAATAGCAAATACTGGTCAAAGTCCAAAATAGTCAAAATCAATAACATTCATATGTACAAGAGAGCCAGAGTCTACACTCCAGCCTTCGAGGTACTCAGAGAAGACGGTACTGTTCAAGAATTGTATGAAAGCGACCTTGACTTCGTAAACATAGGCGACATAGAGCGTCTGCACAAAAAGATGAAAAATAAAGTCAAGGGTCGTCTGACACACATGACTGCTCTAGCAGCCCTGGTTCGATGCATGAATCGCCGATCAATCATAATGTGCCTCAGAGATTTCCAGATGGCGATTGAGAGTGCCTTAGTCAAAGTGGGTCTGAAAGCTCCTGAACAAGATATATTTTTGCTAGACCACTATCCGGCGTACAAAGTTCTGCTTCGAGGATAGCCAGGGGTTATCTTTTTGAACCAGAAAGGATACAAAAGATTCATGCGCTTTGAGGATCTTCCTTGTTACTCCGACGGCACTATCAGATTGGTTCGAGCAGCGCTTACTCAGAAAGTTCAAGACTTTGACGCTCAACCAAATCCAGAACTTAGATGCTCACCACAGGAGATTCAGGATATCCTCAGCGGCATTGAATACCTGAACGAAAGGCTACATCTGAGACAAGTAACCAGACGCTTCGACGTCATCCTTGGTCTCCGAGAATCAACTGACCACGCCAGAGTTCCAGGACCTCCTAAGTGATCGAGAAGGGGGAGATTGTTAGATTTATTATTTCGATCATAGGAGTTGTTTTGTAATAATTATTGTCTTTGTAATTTGTCTTGTATTTAATTTCTATGTATTTTGTTTATTTGTAATAGTCTAGGGGCCAAAGGTGCCAAGTTGTGAAACTTAATTAAAGGAGCCTAGAAATAGGCTCCTAGGGTTACTTTTAATATAACGGTTGACATTTGAGAAAATAGAACAAGCCGCCACTATTCATATTACTCTCAATATTCTCTTTGTCTTTTCTTCATCATTACTTGATTATTGAGCTTTGTTCTTCTTAAGTATTGATAAGAAATCATCAAGGTGCTGAAATATTAACGGGAATACATATAATACACAAGAACAAAAGTTTGGACCGACATGATTTCTTTTACTACCTTGGACACGGTTTTCTTTTTTAATTTGCAAAATATAATATGTATTTTTTATATCATCAAGTTTTCTTTTTAGAAATTTTTTTAGAACCATCTTATAAATATATATCATGAGTTATTTATCTAGTCTAATCATATTTAAACTTCAATTTTTTGAACTTTATCTTTTATGCACCAATTCAAATTTTAATTTAATTTATCTATATAATTAATGAAACCATTATAATACAATCTGTAATAGTTTTAATGACTATATAAAAAGACCATTAGAATATTAAATTAATTAATTCATTACATATTTGAAAACTAGCAATTATTATTGATTTTAAAAATAGCATACATACATGTATGTATATATTAAATGTGTGAACGGATCAGTCATATATTTTTAACCTCAATCTTTTGAAATCAAGTTAAAAACACTACCATAGATTATGATAAAATTAAAATATATTAATATATGTTTAATTGATCATGTATTTCTCTTAACACTTTTAATCATATTTAAATTTAATTTCATATTCTTTGACTTTATTTTTACAAACAAAAAACCAAATTAAAATATAAAACAAAAGCATATTCAAATTTAAAGTTTATGTTAGTTCAAGCATCTTTGTGATTTGATTATGGACAAATAATTAAAATTTTAAAACAACCAGATATTAGTGCACATTCTTTAAACTATAAGTAAATTTCCAAACAGTGATTTCTCGAGCAACACACATGTATTATTTGTTAACATTTTTATTAGTTTGAATAAGTTGTTATTATAAAATTATGTTAGACGATATTGTAAGTAATATTTTGTAAATACATGTTTTATATTATTTCATGAGAAAATGATGAGTTCTCATTTTATCGTAAATTATAATAGTTTTTGTTTTCCTATATACTTCATTCTAATACACGTTTTTTGAACTACAAATTAGTCACTCGATCAACTCACATGTATTAAACTAGATATTTATAGACCTCAAATATAATTATGTATACTAATTAATATTCACGATTAATATAAGCAATTTTTTCATCTTAAATAATGTTAATAAAATATAATTTTATTATGTATTTAATTAAAAATATTAATTGTATCACAAATCACCCGAGCAACGCACGGGTATTCAACTAGTTATATTTGATTTCAACTTTCGTATGCAAAAGGTATTCATATAGTTCATGTTTTATTCATAGTGTTCTTCATTATATTCATATTTTTCTTGATGTATGCTTACATAATGTTGAATGCTTAATCATAAATGTGATTTATAATTGGTATCAGAGCTAAAGGTTGGTTTTAAAGTGTTTTGATCTTATTTTCGTAACTTATATGTTGTTATTAGTGATTTGAAATATTTTTTTTCGAAAATTTTCGAGTTTTCTTGCTTGTTCTTCGAAGAACACATCTGTTTGATCTTAAAAATCAAGCTTTTTGAATCTTTTTGTGATTAAATCTCGTTTGATACTATATTCCTTCGGGTGGACATCATTCTGTTTAATCATAAACTAGTGAAAGAAAGATTTTTTTGATCTTAAAAATTATCCAGATTCGTGATTTTTATGTGTTTGTTCATATTTTCAAAAAATTTCTAAGTGTTGAATATTTTCAAGGCACGCCCGAGAGTCACAACTTTCGGATCACACATCACATATGGCAGAGCACTTAATTTTCTGAAGTCTTTTAAAATTCCTTGTTTCATCCTAGAGTTACAACTCGGGTATCAAGTGATCATCTAATTTTTAAAAAAATTCTAAGTTAACTCTCGGATCCTTCATCATACGAGAGTTACAACTCTCGGATCATTCTTCATCCGAGAGTTACAACTCTCGGGTATCAAGTGATCATATAATTATCAGAAATTTTCTAAGTTAACTCCCGAATACTTCATCATACGAGAGTTACAACTCTCGGACCCTTCTTCATTCGAGAGTTACAACTCTCGCTCATTCGAGAGTTACAACTCTCGGGTATCAAGTGATCATCTAATTCTAAAAAAAAAATTAAGTTAACTCTCGGATCCTTCATCATGCGAGAGTTACAACTCTCGGATCCTCTATCATCCAAAAGTTATAGCTCTCTAATCCTTCTTGAGTCAAAAGTTAGACTTAAAAATTTTTCTAAGTTAAATTTTTTGGATCCTTTGGCATTAGAAAGTTACAAGTCTCTAATCCTTCTCGAGTCAAAAGTTAGAATTAAAAATTTATCTAAGTAAAATTTTTTTGGATCATTTGACATTAGAAAGTTACATCTCTCTAATCCTTTTTGAGTCAAAAGTTAGACTTAAATATTTTTCTAAGCAAAATTTTTTGGATCCTTTGACATTAGAAAGTTACAACTCTCTAATACTTCTTGAGTCAAAAGTTAAACTTAAAAATTTTTCTAAATACATTTTTTTGGATCATTTGGCATTAGAAAGTTACAACTCTCTAATCCTTATTGAGTCAAATGTTAGACTTAAAAATTTTGCTAAATAAAATTTTATGGATCCTTTGATATTAGAAAGTTACAACTCTCTAATCCTTCTTGAGTCAAAATTTAGACTTAAAAATTTTTGGACCCTTTGGCATAAGAAAGTTACAACTCCCGAATCCCACTAGGGAAATTTGCTCTTGCATAATTTCCTAAGTACTTTTAAGCACTTACCAACCCCGATCACAAAGAAGCATTCAACATGAATCGTGATACAACAGCTATGGGTTTAGATAACAGGCCACCAACCCTATACAAAAGAAAGAACATTTCTTTAGCAATCGAAACTGAGATAAGCTTACTTCCTGATAACGTATTATCTGAATTAGAATTTTTGAGAAAAAAAAATCTAAGAAGATTAGTGTCTTTCAGACTACTCCTAGAAATGCCAAAAATGAAAAGTCTGAATTAAAATCAAACATTTTAGTTCTTCAAGAAGAAGTGTCAAAGGCTAACAACAAGAAAAAGTACTTGTCTATCAAAATGTCTGACCTAGAATATGCACATCAAATGATTAAGGTAGATAAATCAGACTGTATTCAGAAATATGATTTTGTCTTGGCCGAAAGAACGAACTTGAGAGAAAAACTCAAAAGACATGGAAGATAAATTTTATAAACGTGGTCAAACTGATCAAACCATAAACATGTATAGGCCTAGAGAATTGAAATCCAAAGATGGTTTAGGGTTAGTGGGTCCCAGAGTCATGGAAGAGATGATAAATAAAAAGAAAAGTCTTTTATATCATGTCAACACCATGAGTCAGAGATTTATGCCCTACAACAAAATTTGGCCTGAATTGTTATCCGAAGAAGAGGAAAAACAAACAAAATCTGATATTCCACAACTTAAGTTTGTATATGATTGGTTAAATCACGATTATCTTACTAGAAAACTAGACAAATCTTTTCGAGAAGAAGAACTCGTTGAACCAAAAGAAATCCAACTGACCTGACCTTGTCAAAACCTTGTGTATACATCTCATATTCTATTTCAAAACAACAGGTTTCTGATCTAGAACAGATATGGAAACAACATCACGATCTTTTGAGCAAGAACGGAATGAATTCTCAAAGAAAATATCAGATCCAGAAGCCAAGATTGATCGTCTTAACTCTTCTCTAGCTGACACTTCGTATCAGTCTGATCTTAGATGAAATCCATGCCATTGAGTTAGCTTTAAAAGAAACCAAGGATTTGTTTGATGCTGACGTAAACACTTTCTTAATAAAAGAAAATGAATTTAATGAAGTAGGGAGATTGTTCTCCATTCGTGGACAAAATTTTAAAATAGACTCAAAATCGTTTGATAGGGAACGAGATCAACTCTTAGCCATTGTTAAAAGCTTAGAGTCTCAAATTTCCTCTCTAACGAAACAACCTTATTTAAATGTTTCTACCAAAAACGAACTTGATTTCAAGGCTATTCCTGAAGAGAAAATTGATCAACCTAATCAAAACATTATAAAAGGCAAAGAAAAGTTGGAAATTCCGATCAAGATTTACACCGGTGGATCTTCTAAATCTGCTTCCAAAAGAGCCGTAAGGAATTCAATATACTTTATACTTTAAGAATACATGGAATTCCCGAAAACCACAAAAGGACGGAAAATCCAACAACATGCATAACTGGTTCTCTACTAAGAATGACTCAGGTTTCTCTTCTACTCAAGTGAAAAATCGTTATGAGAATCCTAAAGACTCACAACCATTAATATCTGATTCTCATGTTATAAAGAATAACAAGGTTCAGTTTGTTCTTAATCAAAAGGTTGCTTCGTGTGATGCTTCTATATCGCATAAGCCTTGTTTAGGATATTCTTTTAAGCAGTTACTTGATTTACGACATAATAAACTTTGTAATTTTGCTCATGTTATGAATGGTTGTGTATCCCAAGTTAGGAATGACATTGTTAACCATCACTTTAATAAACAAAAAGGGCTCACATTCGCTCTCCGCAGGGTACCCTAAAATGCCAAAAAGGTCATAACTCAGAGCTGGGTACCCAAAGCTAACCAACCTGACTGGACCCAAACTTGAATGGGTACCTAAAAATGCCAAAAAGGTCATAACTCAGAGATGGGTACCCAAAGCTAACCAGACTGGACCCAAGCTTTAATGGGTATCAAAAGTTGCGTGATTGTTTTGTAGGTAAATGGCTCCTGCTCATTCAATTCAGGACCCAGGCCTCAATGAGATGGTTTATGTGCATATCAGTACAAAACCTGCATATAAAGAAATGATTTCTAGTTATCTCAGACTAGAACCCGATCTTCAAGAAAATAACTTCTAAACACCTTTGTTTAGAACCCATGCTACAGTGATTCTGAAACTCCCACTCTGGTGTGCATATCCAGGTGTCAGTTCAACATCTAGGACGAAACAACAACAGGAAGCATGAATTCCTTTCTTATATTATGTTTCAATATTCTGTTGACTAATATTTGGTTTATTTGCACGGGGAGTATTCAATTACGCGTTCACGAAGACATGTTTTGTTTTTCACTCTTCTAGTATGCGGATTTTTTAAAGGAAATAGTTTTTAATGCATACTAATAGGGGAGTGGTTTTATTTGAAGTGTTTTTTCTAATAAAAGTTTTTCTTTCGTAATTAAAGTTTTTATCTAATGTTTTTCGTTTATAAAGTTTTTTTTATTTCAAAAGTTTTAAACCCTTAATGATGCAAAATTGCTTTGTGTTGGGAGTTCGTATTGGTTTTTCATAAAAACCAACATTTAATCGTATTAAACGCACAACAGAAACTTTTTAAAATTTACGAATTCTGTACACGGATCATCAAATAAAACATAAGATAAGTAACATTAAAGCATTTAAAATTCGTACATATGTAGTTGATGACAAAGATACTCGAATGAGATGCTTTCGGTATCCACCGGTGATGACACGATTGAGCGACGTCAGGTACGCAATCAAACACACGAAGAATGGGAAAAACAAAACACACACGAATCTACATGTTTAGTTTCCTGCGGCCGTGTGAATCCTACTTATCAATCAACAATTAATCAATACAATAAATGTAATATCCCATAATCGAGATAATTGCGTGTAATTATTTTAGTGGATATTTAAATAATTATTATTGCGTGGGTCCAATAATAGCCCAAGTAGTGGATTATACGTGTCGGGTTTATGAGTTACGTGTCTCCGAGTAATTAGTTTAGTGGATTAATTATATATTTGGGTTCGTGGATTTAGTGGGTTAAGTGGGTATTAATTGTGAAAAAGTGGTATCGGGTTCGGATTTAGCGGGTTCGGGGCTTTCTAATTATGTAAAGCGTGTATATATGACCATCCTTTGAACCTTCCTTTTCCTTCTTTTGGCAAAAATCAGAGAAATAAGGGTTAAGTGTGTGTGTGCGTGAGTGAACAGCAAGGAGCAGAAAGTTGGTTGCTGGAATTGGTTGCCTTCTTCATCTCTTTTGAGTTTTGAAGCCAAAGGTAAGGATTTTTAGGTGTTAATGTTGTTAAAATTCATGTTTTTAAGTTAGGGACTGTAGGGTTCAGTTTGGTATCAGAGCCTTAGGAATGAATTATTCTGTTTGAGATTGAAACTGTTCTTCGTGTTCTTGAGTATTTTTCGGAAAAACCCTAAAATCACTAGGGGTTTTGATTTTGTTGATCATTCAAAGTGTTAATTGGATCGAAGGTTCAGGCTTCAAAGACGAATCCACTGGATACAAACTTGATTTGATTTTCAAAACACAGAAAAAGATCTGAGCAATTTTCTGAAATTTTGAAAAGTTTAAAACCCGGTACTGTTTCATTGAAAAACTCTGGCTTAGATCCATTTTTGCATAAAAGTGCTTTACAAAAAGTGTTTGTATTCAAAAACCTTACCTTCGATTACAATTTGAATGAAATTGGGTAAAATTTGGATTTAATCTGAATTTAAGACTTGAAAAGCTGAAAATTCTAAGAAACTCGAATTATACACATCTTGTGTGTAAATCGAGTTGAATATAACAGTTAATCGAGTTGCTTAGCTGTGTTATTCGAGTTGTGTCTTAATAATACTCGAGTTGCCAAACTGTAGTATTCGAGTTGTGTCTTAATATTACTCGAGTTGCCAACCTGTAATATTCGAGTTGACAACTAGAATTTCAGAACAATTCGAGTTTTATATAAGACTCATTCGAGTTTTATATAAGACCAATTTGTGTTTTATATAAGACTCATTCGAGTTTTATATAAGACCAATTCGTGTTTTAAATAAGACTCATTCGAGTTTTATATAAGACTCATTCGAGTTTTATAAAAGACCAATTCGAGTTTTATATAAGACTCATTCGAGTTTTATAAAAGACCAATTCGAGTTTTATACAAGACTCATTCGAGTTTTATAAAAGACCAATTCGAGTTTTGTACAAGACCCATTCGAGTTGTATTCACTCGAGTTTTACAAAACAGACATTCGAGTTTTGTATAACATTGATTCGAGTTTTACAACACACTCATTCGAGTTTTGTATCACATTGATTCGAGTTTTACAACACACACATTCGAGTTTTGTATAACATTGATTCGAGTTTTACAACACACTCATTCGAGTTTTGTATCACATTGATTCGAGTGTTACAACACACACATTCGAGTTTTGTATAACATTCATTCGAGTTTAACAGAAGACTCATTCGAGAGTGTGAATTTCATATACTTGATTCAAGTTTGATCAAACACACATTCGAGTTTGATCAAAGAATCAATCGAGTTTGGTAAAAGACACAATCGAGTTTCACACTACATTCATTCAAGTTTCACTCATAACACACGAATCATTCAAGTTTGTCACACACATTAATCCAAACACAATTCACTGCATGAGTTAAACTGCTTATTGCTACTAACAAGTCATTGTGTTGTAGATTTCAGTACTAATCTGTGTTTCAAGGTGTGATCAAATATTTCAATCTCATTCGGAGTTCATTTGATCTTGGTTAAAGTTTCCCAACGAACAATCAACATGTCTAAAGATGCACTTGCTATGGGATCAGAAACCAAACCCCCAATCTTATACAGAGGGGAATATGTTCAATGGCGGGAGCGGTTTCTGGAATTTATAAGTTTCCATGACTTGTCTGAAGAAATGCTGAAATCATTAACTGAAGGACCAGCAATCTTTATGGAAACAATCCCAGGAGTACCAACTGGCAATCCCCCAATACCACCAAGGACTGTTGAGGTAACAAACCTAACAGAGGCCCAGAAAAAGAGAAAGTTAGGGGACAAGACTGCAAGAAAGTTATTGTTGATTTCAATCCCCAATGAAATATACACCTGTCTGACAAATACAAAGACTGCTAAATCCATCTGGGATGAAGTATGCAAAATCATGCGGGGATCAGACAGAGCTGCTACCAATAGGGCTAGGAATAGTCTCATGACTTTTGAGAACTTTAGAGCCCGTGAAGGTGAACTTCTGGAAAACACTTATCTCAGATTTGTAAATCTGGTAAGTGAAGTAAAAAGAAACGGAGTGACGAAGTCCAACTTGGACATCAATGTCAAATTTTTAAATGTCCTAAATCCAGAATGGGAAAAATATGCTATGATCATCCAACAAACGAAAGATATAGAGGAGATGGATTTTCATATGCTATTTGAAAACCTCAACAACTACCAAGAAGTTGTTTTGAGGAAAATATCTGGAAAGAAGAAAGCGGAAAAAGAAACTGCTGATCCACTAGCTCTACTGGCGGAGAAAAAGTATAAATACAAGCTCAAAAAGGAGAAAAGAGCGGTAATCAGCAGTACATCATCAGAATCAGAATCATCAGATTCATCTGCAGATTCAGAGATTGAAGAGATGAAAAAACAGATGGCACTGCTTACAAAGGCATTTCAGAAGAAATTTTACAGGAAGCCAACAAACAACAAAATGCGCTACAAAACAGGCTCAAGGAAAGTTGAGAAAAAGGATAAGTATGAGAAGGCTGGAGAAAGTAGTGCACGAAAGTCTGACAAATATGAGAAGTCAGATAAATCAACCAAGAAGGAATCTGAACAGAAATGCTATAACTGTGGAAAACCAGGTCACTATGCCCGGGAATGCAGATCTCCAGTAGTCAAAAATTCAGACTACTATACAAGAAAGGCCCTCCTAGCCAAAGAGAAAGAGTCAGGCAAAGCTCTTATGGCGGAGGATGATCATTGGTTACAGTTATCTGAAGATGATGATATTTTAGATGAAGATGCCCATATCTGTTTAAAGTCAGAAATCTTCAATGAATCTGAACTGAGTGAATCAGCTATGATAGCTGAAGATGAGGTGTGGGTTGGACTGACGGATGAAGAGGATGAAGAGCAAAGAGAATCTGATTCTGATGGAGAGCAAAAAGAAGAAGTTGCATTAATGGCATCTGGCCAAAATAAAGCTGAAAATGAGGAGGATTCAGAGTCTGATAACTCAGAGGATTCAGAAGGACAAGAGGTAAATTCTATTTCAGATTCTGATATTGATGACTCATGCATATTAGAAGAAAAACTAACTAATATGGCTTTCATGCTTAATAAGTTTGAAAAATCCTTAAAAGCAGAAAAGAAAAAGGTTCATTCTTTGGAAAACAAACTTCTAAATGAACACAATTTAGTCCTAGATTTTTCCAAAGATAAAGCCTTAGCCTTACGAGCTGTCTCAGACTTACAAGATAAAGAAAAAGAACTTCAAAGCAATATACTCAATCTGAATCACAAAATATCTAATTTACAAGAAAGTCTGCGAATAGCTGAATTAGAAGCCTCAAACTTTTCTGTAAAATATCATGCCATATTTGAAGAAAGAACTAAACTTTATGAGAAAATAAAGAAGATGGAGGATGAATTTATTAAAAGAGGGCAAACAGATCAAACAATATATTTAAATCAACCAAAAGATACAGAGTTTTATAACTCTAAATCTGGTATTGGTTGGGAAAATCCTAAGTATCTGACAAAAGCTATAACAAATTCACCAACATTATATGATGTCAGATACATGAATTTAGGATTAAAAATGACATTCTTGAAAGCATCTGAAGAAGTAGAATCCAGTGAAGAAATCAAAAGAACAAGATCAGACAAAATGCAAAATTATGTTGACTATACCAAGATAAATGAAATCAGCAACATTGTTGATACTAAAGAAGAGTACATTCAAACTTATTCTAAAAAGAATTTGTCTGAATTACCAACTCAGTCTCAAAAACAATATTTACCAAATTCAATTTTAGAATAGATAAATTCTGATTTAGAATTGAAAATTAAAAGTTTTGAGACAGAAAATGGAACACTCAAGTCTGAATTACTAAAATTAGAACAAAAGTTGCAAGATAAGTCTAAAAACATAAATGTGTCTGATCCACATTCATCTATTTCTCTGGATTCTATAAATTCAGAAAAAGAATTTGATCTGTTCATGCACTCTGATATTAATTCATTAGATCAAAGATTCGGTAGCATTGGTGAATTTATCAAACCTTTGACTAACAAACTATCAACTGGTAATAAAGAATCTGTTAAAATTCTGCAAAGAATGACTACAGACTCTTTAAAACCATCTGAATATTCACCATCAGTGCAACAAAAGAAGGAGAAAACAAAACTGTTTGTTAAGTCTCCTAGTTTTGAAAAGGGTGAATCATCTTCATCAACGAACTCTTTTGCACGTACAGTCAAATCTTCAACAGGTATGAAAAGGTTACAGAAAAAACAAGCATCTAAATCTTCTAATTCTCAAACTTCTTTTATGTCAGATAACGTTGTGAACGGGTCGAGAAAACAAGTGTGGCGAAAGAAGCAAAGAGAAGAGAAAAACAAGATTATAAAACAAGAATGGCGCGTGAAAGAAAAAATTGTTACAGATAGAAACAGCAAAATTGAACATTCTGTCTGTAATAAAGATAAAATTGTTAATAATTCTTGTTTTAAGTTTTCAAGATCGAAATTAATTGCTTTGAATTCTTATGTTTGTAAGTCTGAAACTGTGAAGTATAATAAGCTTGTGTGGC
>JAANYP010006032.1:23535-40843 GCA_020465985.1 Centrapalus pauciflorus | reverse complement strand
TTTTGACTACAAGATCAGTTTTAACAGAAGTCAGAAGACAAAAGTGGAACAGAACTGCTAGCTGCCCCCACGCGGTGTTCTGTACCATGAAGACAAAAGGATATTTGAAAAAGGGTGACAAACCTTTTTCTTATATCAAAATAGGCCTTTACAGGGAAGAAAGACGCAAAGTTGACATTCCTAATTTAGTTAAAGGCAATGCAACAGTTGACAAAGTAAAAAGACAAAAGTTCTGCACATGTGAAGACAAGTCTGCTTTTCAGAAAAGTGCAGAAAAGGTTATGTTGTCTTTTCAACAAGACTTTTCCTTTTCATTCTGTCCAATGAAGATGTTTCTCTGAGATTCTCTAAGTGAGTATAAAAGGAAGCTTCTAAGGTCAGAAAGAAATGTGAAGAAAGCTAAGTGCTTAAACCAAGAGTGAACATGCAAGTGTGATCTTCATGCATGCAAGTCTTCTGTAAACCAGCATCTGTGTGTCTAAGCTGTTTTACCTAAGCTGTTCCTTAAGTCTTGTAAACACAGTGAGTGCTTCTTAGTGAGTGTATTCATTGTATACTAGTTCGAGTCCGTCTTAGACTAGTAAGCATACTGTTGTATCTGTCATCTCAGCTTGAACCATTCCGCATTCAAGCTTGTTTGTAATTAACAAATTGTTGATAATACATACAAACATTGAGAAAAGAGTGTGTAGTTTTTAAATTGCTGTATTCACCCCCCTCTACAGCTTATAACTATATACTTTGGGAACCTCTCGGGACCTACATAAATGTTATAAAAAGAATTAATTTAATGAATTTGGGTATTATGATATTAATGATGTTTAATATGGATATATGTGATATTAATAACTAAAATTGGGTATATGATAGATGTATGGGCAAATGACCAAAAATAGTAACAACTTTTGTCATTTTTATCATTAATAGCAACTATATATTTTTTTATCATTAATAACATTAACTTTTATAATTTTTATTATTTATAATAACAACTTTTTAATTTTTTATCAATAATAGTAATTGGTATCATCAATCGAATCATTTGGTTAGTGTTGATTAATTTCTTTGTTCTTATTAATTGCATATTGTTGATTGAATTGTTAGAAACTACTATTCACAATTGGTATCAGAGACAGGTTCAAGTATGATTCGAGAAAGTTACAGTTTAATTCGAGTTACAATAGAAAATTTTTCTAAGTGTGGAATTTTTTTTTGTTTTAAGAAAAATGTCACATTTTTTGAGAACTTGTTATAAATTTGTGTTTTTCTAACATTGGTCTCTAAACGATTGACTTTGGAGTCCTTTCAATAATTTTCAATTATTGTCAGGAATCCCGATGCTTTAAATAGAAAATCACAAGTTTTTACAATTTCTATTAAAATGTTACAATTTTTCTACATTTTTGACGGATGTCATTTGAGTATATGATATGACTAACATGATGTTATTTTTTGTTACAGGTGTTGAAATGGCATCCCCAGTACAATCCCAAAATTCAAATTCCTCTGATTCCCATTCATCGTCAAACCATACCCTTCTATCTACCCCAGTCAGATCTACGTCAGTGGCCCGTTCATCACAAACACATATTATCCGAGACAACCAACTTGTCAAACCAAAACATTGCCTTCCTTTCCGTGACAATAACCATCGTTTAGATTCCAAAGTCATTAAAGTAAGCCATCCTATAATTGTGGACATTCTGAAAGGTCATCCACTCGGTTATCTGCTTCAGTATAAACCGTCTGTTCCACAAGTATATTTACAACAATTTTGGCACACTGTCAAATTTGTTCCTGCTGACGGTAATCATCATTTTAAAGTGACAATTGATCAATTCAAGACGAAAATCACTCTTGCAAGGCTACGTCACAATCTATTTCTTCCGCGACGAATAGACACTGTGAACTTTCCAGAGTTAGCTGATTTTGAAGATTTTGTTTCAGATGAAGAGCTCGTCCATGATTTAATTTGCCTAGGCTACTCAAAGCCACTTCCGAAGAGCTCAAGGTTTCACAGAAATGGTTTAAATGGCGAATGGTATACACTTTTTGGTATCATAAATCGGTGCATGACTTCAAAACATACTGGGATTGACAGATGCAGCATTCATTGCTTGAGGATATCTCATGGGATCGCATTCAACAAACATTATGACTTTGCTCAGTGTATATGGGAAGATTTAAAGGAGATTGTGCTTGCTAAAACTACAAACAGAGCAAGGAAGTTCGTTCCACTTCAGAGGTTTATCCAGATTCTTATCTGAGGGATCTTAAGGGCCAATGAAAATATTCCAAAGAGAGCCAATTCTCAGAGATGCCCAGACTATGTCATGATGAGTTTACATGAAGTGCCGGACTCCCCAAATGCCAACATCATGTCAATTCCAGAGTCGTTGCTCAAGTATGCTGATCAAGAAAGTGAACATGTAAAATTATATAGAATAGATCATGCTCCGATAGAGACCCAGGAACCGGGATCTCTTAGCCCAGGAGCTTTAAGAATCGAGGAACCTCAGCAAGGGGCTGAAGTTCAGGTTGCCCGTTCTGAGAGTGAGGGAGAAAGCAGTGTGAGGGGTGGTGAGGAAGAACCTGAAAAATCTGATTCTGAAAGGACATTATCTGATATTCAAGAAGAAGAGGGAGAAGGTGATGATGATGATGATGGTGATGATGGTGGTGATCATCATGAGGGAGGGGGAATGATGATTGATATTGTACAAATAGCTGAAGAGAGTGTGCGGGATACCCTAAGCCTAGAAAGCCGGGAATTAACCACATCCACTGTTAGCACTCCTTTGAGAGTTGGCATTGAACAAGTCAGTATCCCACTGACAATTGCACACCCAACTAGCCACTCAGTCTCCTCTCAACAGGATACTGTTTCAATTGAACACAGGGATGAGCCACATGATCTATCCGAAAGTCACTTGGACTTGATGGATATTGAAACTAGTACACAATTGCCCGTGTGTACGACTTCATTTGAATCACTGAGTCTAGCTGATATACACTTTAGGACACTTGAGTCAACTTCATGTGTTGAAGTTAGTGTGGTTGAACTGAGTGTTCCTACTGGAACATCCTTAGTAACGGAAGCATTTGTTGCTCCGTCACTTGAAGAGGGTGGAAGTCCAGTCAGAGAAACGCCAAAACCAACTCTGAGCACTGGCCACACAGAAGTTCTTTATACAAGTTCGACTGTTGTGTCAACTGGAAGTCTTCGTGACCCAGTGGTTAGTTTATCCCCGTTTGTGACTGAGTCAACCTTGACAACAGCTTTGAATGAAGTTGTTTCTGGAGTAAACACGCATGTATCTAATCAACTGGCTGAGGTAATGGCTCAAATGACCAATATTCAGAAATTCTTGAAGGGAAAGGATGTTACGGAGGAGTCAGTTAAGACAAATGAGTCAAAACAAGCAATTGAAGAGTTGAAGGAAGAATTGAAAGATTTTGTGTTTGAGCAGTTTGACGAAATGCGAGAACGTATGATCAGTCTTGAAAGTACAGTGGTAACGGCGTTGGGTAATCTTTCAGAACGAGTGGCTGCAGTGGAAGATACCTGCAAGGCTCAAGCTTCCTCATCAAAGAGGAAACATGATGAGCATGACGAAGACTCCGATGATGCTCCTCATGAGGGGGAGAAGAGGAGAAAGCTTGATCAATCAACGCCAGGGATTTTAATGCTAACATATCCAGAGAAGGAGCCGGAAACTCAGGAGAAAGAAGCAGGGGGTTCTAAACAATCAGCTGATGAACAAAGAGAACTGGGATTGATTCTTTATGAAGATGTTCCAGTTCCTTTGAACACTCAGCCTGATATTTATCAGCTTATTGAATATATTGATTCAGAGGAAGATGTACAAGAGAAAGAAAAAGAGCCGAATATTCAAGAGACAGGAGAAGAAAGAGAGGAGTACATTGAACTATCTGAAGATGATGACATAATTACTTTGACAGATGTCGACTTTAGAGCTGAAAGAATAGAGGAGGAGGAAGTGTTAGTTGAAGAAATAATGAAAGATGTTGAATCAACACCAACGGTTGAAAAGCCTGAGGTGGTTCTACAGATTAAAGAAGAATTTGAAGAGTTTCCTGTTGAGAGCAGTATGGCTCAAGAAATAGTTGTTTTGAATGAAGTGGATGTGATGGATAGATTTTTTAATGAATTTGTTCTTGCTGATGAATCAAAGAAGCAACACAGACTAAGATTTCAAGCACAACAAGTGGTGCAGAGGGAGATTCAAGATATGTTAACTCTGTTAAATAAGGATGAAATAAGTAAGAAGAAGGTGAAAAAGCTTGAACTGCCAGAGAACAGGTCTGCTGAGTTTATAAGGAAAAGAAACAAGATGCCGTACATTGAAGACATTCTGGAGAAACGGATCTTTTGCAAAAAGCAAGCTCCATGCTCTTTTCACAAGTTATTCCGAGTTCTAGAGCCGAATATGCCCAATCTGGTTAACTATGCCAGTTTCCTGAGAAATAAGACACAAGATATTGAGAAAGTTAAGAGCGAATTCAGGATAGTGGATCTGGTGAAGATTGATAAAGAAAGATTTGTCAAGATATTCTATCCGAAGTTTACTGTCACTAGGTCTGATGGAAATACTTATGTGTTCACTGAAGCTGACATGTTTAACATGCACTTGGTCGATATTGAAGATCTTTTTGATGAACTGTGCAGAAATAAAAGGAATGAACATTGTAGATTTGCGCTAAAGACATTGTTTCACTTTATGCATACCAAACTGGTATTAATGTCAGTGCAAGATCTACAGATTGGAGTTGAAAGAGGCATGAGGAAGATAAATATGACTGCACCTCACAGAGATATTAAATTTGCTGGTGAGCTGAAAGAGTTTCAAGTAATAATGGTGAAGCATCCAGCAGTCATGTATAAAGATAGGAATAAAAGGTTGAGAGCAATGAGGAGTGTGGAGCTGAACAAGTTTTCTGATGGTACGTTGATTAAGGTTTTGAATGGTTTGAAAGGAAAGCTTGCTGCAGATCAAAAGAGGAAGACAAAGAAAGGAGCTTTATCTGTTAACGACCGAAGACTCATGGTCGAGTTTATTTCTAAAATTGAATGGAGGCTTTCGGATCGGAAAAGTATCAGAAGATTTGAACAGAAGTTGGGCTTGTCGATTTGAAAACTTTGCTATTTTCATCAAAGGGGGAGAATGTTAGAATATGTTTTAATTGATGAAAATCAAAGTCTAGGGACTGTTTATGTATTTTCTTAATAGTTTGTAAATAAGTATAAATAGCCTTTTTGACTTACCATAACAGATAGATCTGTCAGAATATCCTTTTGTACGGATAGTAATCAGGAATAGAAGCACTGTACACGAAGATATCAACATACATTTTTGTAATCAACAAAATCATCAATCGAATCATTTGGTTAGTGTTGATTAATTTCTTTGTTCTTATTAATTGCATATTGTTGATTGAATTTGTAACATCCTCGGATTTATTTTAATGTATTTTGGTTAATTAAGTGGAAAATATATGTTTAAGTTAAAATTAAGCAATTATTATGTATTTGGGTTATTTAGAAGTTTGTTGCTATTTTTAAGAAAATTGAACTCAGAATCATTGTTATGGAATATTAAGGAATTAAAAAGTTATTTATAATAATTCTAAGATTAAATCAGTATTTTATGGAACCGGTTAGTTCGAGTGGTGAAATGTGCAAAAATGACGAAAGTTGTATATAAAGGGCAATAGGCTTCATTTTTCTATTTTACACTATCTCACTACTTTATCTCTCTAGAAGTTCTCTCTACATCTCTCTAAGTTATCTCACAAACCGACCGTCAGATTATCGAGAATTATACGTCAACGGAAAGGTATCGAGGAATACAACAACAATCTACAAACAGATTTCTGATTTCATACGAATTGAGGTAAGAATCGAATCTTTTAAGTTTATAGTTTCGGTTTTGAAGTTAACTAGAATTCGAATCTGTTGTTTTGTGCGAATTTGAGCTTGTTTTGCTTGAAATGTTGCTGGAATATGATAGTATATGCATAATAGAATCGAATCTAGGCCTGATACTTGATATATGCATGATTTTTGACTTAGAAATGAAAGATTTAAGCTGAAATGATGAACAAACTCGAATATGTCAAGAACAGAATCGAAATGCATGAACAAACTCGAAATTTGTGCTAGATTCGAGTATATACTCGAGTTTAACCATCAGATTCGAGCAAGGGTTCGAATCTATCATTATAGGTTCGAATTTAGCCCCTAGATTCGAATGGGGTTCGAGTTTAGCCCCTAAAGTCGAAATGGTTCGAATCTAACAGGAACTCGGCGAGTTCCTATACTGAACTCGGCGAGTACTATTCAATTTCGGGCAGATTCGAATGGGTTTTAAAGGGGTCGAATCTATGGACTAATGATTACACTTTTGGGATATTTTTGGTAGTAAATTAAGGTATATAATGAAAGGTTATTTGGAAATAAAAACACACCAATTGATGGTTTATATCATGAGTTATATAAAGGACAATGTATGAACATGAAATGGGTTCAAACTTAATTATGGTATGAATTTGGACATGTACCCGAAATGGGGGAAAATATCGCCAAACTTACGAAACTTGATTTTATGGATTTAAACGGTTAATGATATGAGGAATTGTTGTAATTGATTTAACAGGTCCCTTGTGGTGTTGTTTAACCCACAGTGGGGTACTTGGAGGATCCGGTTGAAAGCCCGAAGAGAAATAATATCGGTTAAAAGATAAATTACGCACCCACTGTGAGTACAGTAGATTTCGCATGTTTATATTTGTTTTATGTAAGCTTTGCCTGCTGAGACCTGTTGTTTCATTGATTGTTTGGAATTCTACTAACTTGCGTAGATTTAGATGCACATTCTTACTTGTTGCATGTCCTTTCGGTTGTTGTGCATCTAGTGATGGACCGGTGGGTCGCATCGATTACTCTGATGTTACTGTGCTATATGACCTGGAGCTGATCCCTCCTAGGCCCGGTAGGCAGTATGTCATCCCCGATCGTACGTTTGTCTCAGATGGTATGTCTAAATGCCGAGCTGTGAGCTCGAAGGGGCTGCGGCTCTGGTCCGTACTTTGTGTACGAAGAGGATATCCGATGTTGGTCATCTGTGTTATCCTTGGGCTTCATAAAAATTTATAAAATGTGCAATCTATGTATTCACTAAGCATTCGCTTACGTTTTAGTTGTTGTAATTTTTACAGGCAAAGGAAAATCTACTGCTGGACCTTCTAGTTAGGTCGTTTGGAAGATTTGGGAGATTCGACACTATTTTATCGGTAATTTATGTTATGAGACAATGTTGTAATATTCTGGGTGATTGTAGTAATTGTATGGGTGTGTAGACTTAGACTTGATACCTTATAGCACCGTAGGGTGTTTAACACTTGTTGCACTACTTTAATTATGTTTTTAATGCTTAATTTCTTATTTGTTTATTTTCAACTTACATAAGTCTAAAATCCAACACATTTGAATTTCTACAAGTTTGAATTTAAAATTATGAAAACATTCGAATTTAATAACAAATTCGAAGATATATGTTCGAATATGATTGAATTCGATCTGACAAGTGCGAACATGATGAACATGTTCGAAGTCGGTCACTTTCGAATACAAATCCATGATTTAAACTTCATTTGACTCAAAAAATAGTATTAACTAGTCCCATTTGGTTCTAATCGAAGATTTATGTAAGTTATTTGAAGTTTCACCGGTTAAAAACTTGTGATTTTGAATCACAAGGTCAAAACCCCAAAAACTTCAAATAGGTAGATTTTTTGCTATAATTGAGTCCTAGGCTACATAAACTTTGTATAATACTGATGATTATACCTAAATTTGTTGGTAGATTCGAATACACAAGAGCAAAACTTCAAGAAATAGAAGAAACTTCGAAACGGTAAATTCGAAAGTATAAGTTCGAAATCGCTTCTGAGCAAGTTCGAATGAAAGAAATCGAAGGTAGGTGAAATAATGAGTCACTGTTGACCTGTTTATACCAACCGTATTCGAACTTGTCATTTATTTCGAATTTCCTGACATATTCGAAAGTTAATTCGAGTTTGTCTTAAATTCGAACATATTTGAAAATTTTGAAAATCCTTGAATAAAATTCAACTTTTTCAAGTAACGGAACAAACTTTGCAAAAATTATTTACATTAAGTAATAGATTTTCATGCAATATATGTTTATTCAACCGAAAATGCATCCTAGTAACTTTGACCTTTTTCCTACTTAAAAAAAATAAAATAAAATAAAATAAAATAAAATAAGATAAAAAAAATTTTTGAATAAAATTTAAACTTGAACTACTTAAAAATATTTTGAAACTGTACAACTTACACTAACAGAATATTTTTGACGAGAAAGTCAAAGAATGTTCAATCAGATAGCGGTGTCAATACGCACTTTCAGTATTATACTCTCACACTTAGGAATTTTTGATTTCTTTGATTGTTTGTCGTGACACACATTTCTAGGTGATTGTCGGTATTATTTTCCCTTTGAACATGTTACACTTTGGAATATCCCTTGGCTTTTTATTTATCAAGAAACTATCTTACGTGTCCCATACTTAGACATACTATTATGATCAAGGCATACACACAATGATTATAACTTTTCGGTATTGCAAATTTTCTTTAAAAGGCAAACGTCGGACACAGTTCTGTATTGACATACAACAGAGTGTCTTAGTTTGTCTTAAAGTTTATTTAAAGCTAGCAAGAGAGCGGTGACAGGTCTGTACTGACGTACAACAATGCGACTTGTCTTGCTAACTCGAGTCAAACCAAAGGCACAAGTCTGTACTTACGTACAACAGAGTGACTTGTTTTGACTCTATCCTGACTATCAAAATTTCCTTTTCTTTTCATTTCTTTAAGATGTATCTGATGTGGCTATACATCCCCCAGAAAATTTGCATACCTCATTTAGATACATTGTCTGTATGTCTCTAACATAAAAATTAAGACCCTTTGGTCATACATCTAAGTTAGTTACACATAAGACTTTTTCTTGAATGTTTTATTAGCTGTTGAGATTCCCTTTATGTATTATGCCTACCAACACATCAAACTAGAAAATGTATATCACTTAGAGTTTAAGGTGCATTATGTGTGAAAGCTTAACACTTAGAGATTGTATCGACTGTGCTAATTTTCGTCACTTTGAACCTATGTATCTAAGACTTAACTCAAGTTTCTAATATTCTCTTTTTTTAAGCCTTTTTATGGTTTTCTCTCTTTTTTCTTTTGTTTTTCAAAGATAAGAATAAGCTAATAAGATAACCTACTAACTTACTATAAAAAGAAAGAAATTCTACTTAGCTACTAAAATTACTATAAAAAGAAAGAAACTCTACTAACTTACTACTAAAAAAAGAAATAAATTCTACTAAGGTCAAGTTACTCTGGATTACGCATGCCATTCAGTTGAACTAACAACTCAAAACGTGACTTATCAAAAGCTTTAGTAAATAAATCAGCATTATTATCTTCCGTTGCCACTTTTACCAGCTTTATTAAATTCTTTTCAGCACAATCACGTATAAAATGGTGTCTTATGTCAATGTTCTTGGTTTTACTGTGTTTAACTGGATTATTGGTTATAGATATAGTAGACTCGTTATCTATCCTAATAGGAGTATGAGTATAAGTCAAACTGTAATCCCGCAATTGTTGTTGTATCCACAAAACCTGTGAACAGCAACTACCAGCAGCTACATATTCGGCCTCGCACGTTGACACGACTACCGAAGTCTGTTTCTTGCATTGCCAGGATACGAGCCTCCCTCCAAGGAACTGACAACCTCCAATTGTTGACTTTCGATTCAAGCGGCACCCTCCATAATCAGAATCTGTGAAAGCTTCCAATTCCAGATCACCATCCGCGTGATACCATAGTCCCAGCTTCGGTCTCGACTTGAGGTATCTCAGAATCCGCTTCACAGCTTTCATATGCATCTCATTTGAATTAGCTTGAAACCTAGCACATATACACACAACAAACATTATGTAAGGTCTAGAAGTAGTTAAATACATAAGTGACCCGATCATGGCCCGATATAAAGTCGGATCCACATCAGTATCACTTTTTGTACCCAGTCTGAGATTGTGATTCACTTGAATCGATGTGCTAAAGTGAGCAGTCAGTTTTGTTCCCTCCATCCGGAAGCGCTCTAAAATGTCGTAGACATACTTCGTCTGATGGATAAACATACCCTCCTTCCTTTGTTCAACTTGTAAACCCAGAAAGAAGTTCAGCTCTCCCATAACACTCATCTCAAACTTAGACTTCATGACCTTCTCAAAGTCTTTGCACATCTGCTCGTCTGATGACCCAAAAATGATGTCATCAACGTACACTTGTACCAAGATAAAGTGTTCACCCTTCCTCTTCACAAATAGTGTACTATCAATTCTCCCTCTTTCAAACCCGTTGTCTAAAAGATGAGTAGATAGTGTCTCATACCACGCCCTTGGTGCTTGATGTAGTCCATACAGAGCCTTATCAAGACGATACACTCTGTCTGGATACTTTGGATCTGTAAACCCGGGCGGATGTTCAACGTATACCAGCTCCTTCACCTTTCCATTTAGAAAGGCACTCTTAACATCAAGTTGATAAACTTTAAAGCCTTTGAAGGATGCAAATGCAAGAAACAAACGGATTGCCTCAAGCCTTGCCACTGGCGCAAATACCTCATTGTAATCGATTCCTTCCTCTTGGTTGAAACCCTTTACGACAAGTATTGCCTTGTTGCGAGTCACAATACCCCGATCATCTCTCTTGCACTTAAAAACCCACTGGGTTCCTATTGCAACTTCTCCTCGAGGTAACAGAACTAACTCCCACACTTCAAGTTTTCTGAATTGTGACAGCTCTTCTTGCATCGCTTCAACCCAAGAATTGTCTTTTAGTGCCATTTGCACATTCTTCGGCTCTACTTGCGAGATGAAACATGAGTACAGACAAGTGTGAAAAGCCTCGGAATCATTGATCATCGACAACAGCACTGTGTTGTTATTCAAACTACTCCTAGTCCTCACAACAACATTTGGATTTCCTAAGATACTCTCAACTGGATGATCCTTATTAATCCTCGATGTTTCTATCTCATCGACCCTAAGATTATCTCCTAAGTTTGAACCTATTTCACTTATCGGTGGAACGACTTCAGATGCTACATTTTCATGCTGATGAACACTGTCCTCGGAGTTAGAATCTGTAGACTGATTTACGTTTGTAGGCAACTCAGTATCATTCTCTGTTGGAGATCTCTCTTCTGTCGTTGTAGGCCCGGAAGTTGATGGAAAGCTCGTCTGTGGAAAACCTTGACCGTCGTCATTCAGATTTAATGACGATAAGTCATGTTCGATTGTACCTGCATTTCCATCCAAAGGAATGTTAAATGATTCAAACAGTTTGTGATAATCAAAAATCCATTCCGGACCAGTTTGGGGTTCATGTGTATAACTTGTTACATCAATGTTATACACAATCTCTACCGTACCATTTGATTTGTTAAAAACCCTTTTATTTGGTGAGTTAGGCACACAACCTAGGAAATAACCTTCGTCAGCCTTTTAATCAAACTTAGGTTGATGTTTTGTTTTCATTAACGTACACGGTACCCCAAACGGTTCGAAGCCAGTTAAATTTGGTGGCCTTTTACTCAAAACTTCATAACAGGTTTTATTCAATGATTTGACAGTAAGGACCCGATTTAAAACATGACAAGCGATATTCGCTGCCTCCCCCAAAAACATGGTAGGAAGCTTTGAATCCGAGAGTGTTGGTACATCCCGTGTGACGATAGCAGTCTAAGTGGTCTTACATTGTGATTTAGCATGTGTTTGCTATATATATATTATATATGATTGATGCTTATTAGTGTTTGTATGTTTGAACTTGATGTAACGTATTACAAGAAGTTCAAACATAAAGTTCAAAGATAAAATCAATCATAAGGTAATATCATAAGTTTTATCACTTAAGAGTTTAAGTATTTTGGCTAGATTCGAATTACTTAAGGGAATACATTCGAATCTGAGATAGATTCGAATGAGACCTTAGAGACTCGTCAATATGGACAGACTCGAATGGGCTTTGGGCCAGATTCGAGTTTGGCCCACATCAGACTCGAATCAGGGTCTATAATTAGGGATAGACTCGAAATATTATTGACTTTTTGCAGAATTCGTGAGGAATTAAGCAAGAGGCGATCTCGAGTTTATCAGCTAGGTGAGTGCCGTTTCGGAGAGAATTAGTTCGTAGGATCGTTCGTGTGTCGTTCGTTCAGCGTCTAATAGTCTCCGTGTTCCGTTGGTTGAGAGTTGTCCGTCTAACCGTCAACGAGGATTCCGCACTCGTTCACGGATCCGCGTCTAGATAGATCTTGCAGTCGTAGACCTTACAAGTGGTATCAGAGACTACAGATTGTTCTGGTGTTCTTCGTGTTCATCAGATACATTCTAGGTTTCTTGACGCTAGTTGGACGGTTTTGCTCTCAAAAACGTGTTTTTGAGCTTAGCAAATTCATATTCGGGAAACACTTTGTCGTTTTTCACGTTTTTGATCGAAATCATTATTTTTCGTTTGAAAAATAGTGATTTAATATGTAAAACGTCAAAAAATCAACGTGTTAGCCGTTTTTCGAGTTTGCGGCGCTCGAATCTATAGGGGTAATTAGGGTTTCACTTTAGTCTCGAGTCTAACCTAAATACGCTCCTTTCGAGTCAATTTCAGAGAGTTTCGAGTCTACTTTGTTTCGAATCTGTTACTTCATTCGAATAGGATCTCGAGTCTATAGTAGTTTCGAGTTTATTTCGAGTCTGGTACTGTTTCGAATCTGTGCTTCGATTTTGCTGAAATTCGAATCTGCTGAGCCTTCGATTCTAAGGACCATCGATTCTAAGGAGTTGTTCGAATCTGACATAAATTTCGAATCTAATTGACCTTTAAGACTTAATCGAATTTAATCTCAAAAGATTTAATCTTAATTAGTTTCGAATCTATCTAGATTCGAATAAGTTAGTCTAAATCAGTTTCGAATTAAATTAATTAAGTTCAAATTCAATTTGTTTCAGAAAAGATGTCAAATCTTCAGAAATTCCTTGAGATGGATCACGAAGTTGGAAAGGCAAATGCACCGCCTAAGCTGATGAAAGTTGAGGACTATTACTGGTGGAAGGACAGATTTACAGATTTTGTACGATTCAATGATATGCGCATGTGGGTGTGCATAGATGAAGGGTACATTCCGCCAGTATCTGAAGTTGAAGGCCGTCAAAAGGTCTTGTAATATCAGATGATGAAAGAGGATGACAAGAAACTATTTGAAGCTGAAAACAAAGCTTTCTCCATAATCCGTATGGCTTTACCTCAAGATATTTTACACACATTTCGGACTCAAAGGACGTCGAAGGAACTTTGGGAGTCTCTCCAGAAAAGGTGTGAAGGTAATCCTCGGGTGCGTAGAAAGCGTACAGAGCTGTTGACCCGACAGTTTGCGATTTTCAAGGCAATTAAGGATGAACAGTTGGATGATATTATCACAAGGTTATATCATCTGATAAGGGAACTTGAAAGTCATGGAATTGAGTATTCGGACACTGACAAGAACAACAATCTTCTTGATGCCCTACCAGCCAAATGGGCTATGTACGTGGCAATGATTAAGCTGAATGAGGACAAATATTATGCTCAATCACTTGATGACATTGTGGGAACGTTGAGGGCATATCACTTCGAGATGATTAAGGTTGAGACTGATTACGAGCAAGTCCAGAATCCGGCAATGTATTTTGGAAAGACATCTAAATCATCAGTGACAGCTGAACCGAAGAGTGCTACAGCGTTTTTCACCGGAGAAACGTCATCGCCACCAGAGTCCGAAGACTCACTGAATCGCGCGTTCTTAGGGTTAGGAAGATCGGAAGAACCGCAACCTCAAGTCCAACAGGCATCGACAAGTCAGAGCTATTCGAAGATGCCGATGAGCGCAAAGTCAGCAGAAGAACATTTGAATCTGCTTGCTTCCTTTGTGGCAGCTTATGGAAATTGTGTTCAAGGGAAAATTAATGACCCAGCTCTATGGGATGAAGATTACGATCAGGTCGACCCTGATAACTTAGAGGAAATGGATCTTAAGTGGCAACTGGCCATGGTGACCCAGAGGGTAAAAAGATTCATCAAGCGAACTGGGAGGAATCTGCAAATGAACAACAAAGGGATAGGATTTGATAAGTCTAAGGTCAAATGCTACAACTGTCAGGGATTGGGACACTTCGCCAGGGAGTGTCAAAGACCGAAGGTAGAGTCATATCAAGGACAGAGTCAGCATCAAGGACAGTACCAAAATCAGTCCCAACAAAGATACCTTCCGAGTTCCTCATCTGGTCAAGCCAATCTAGCGGGTCTACTATCCAATGTCACCTCTGACAGACAGCTAGATGGTACCTATGACTGGAGTTCACATCCTGAGTCCAATGCTAGAGCTTTCATGGCTGAAGTTACTGAGAATGGTTGTGAAGAAGACGAGCAGACCACAAGGGAAAACAGTCCGATGTGGGTAGAGAAGGCGAATGATCAGACCGTGCTGGAGTTTGCTGCTCAGATGGCCAATGTGGAATCTGATAACTCTATGGTTAGTCTTTCTTATTCTCTATTTTCAGAATTATGTGCTTTGTGTGCTACTTCTAATGATAGGTTAAATCTAGTCTTAGAATCACATAAAACCATATCTGCTCAAAATGATAACTTAAAAATAGAAAACGCTAGCCTAAATGATATAAAGCAAGATTTAAAAGAAAAGCTTAAGGCTGATGCTCAAGACGTGGTAGTTCTAAAAGACAAACTCAGCGAGCAGTGTGTTAGGATAGAACTAATGTATGAGCAGTAGAGGCCTTAACTAAAAGTCTTAAGGACAAGGATATAGAGCTAGCCGAGACCAAGGTTAAGGTAGCAGAGGCAAATAGCAAGCTGGAAAAGAAAGTTTAGGAATTCGTAAGCCTGAAATCTAGGAAAAGTCTTAGATGGGCCGAAAGACAGTCTAAGAAGGGGGCCTGTAGGTCGATGTTTCAGTTCAGCAAGCCGAGATCCAAGACAATTCTCTCCACATTGCTAAGGCGAATTATGTCTTCAGCATGCCGGGGGGGAAGAGAACTGACAAGGTCAGTAGAGCTATAGTAGGTACGCTAGCCTAGGAGACCAGACTGTACCGTGAGCTAGGCAGTATGAATAATAAGCACTAAGGTGGGTTGACAGGTCAATCGTGACTAAGGTCAAAAGTGAAATGTGTGTCTCCTCCAGTGAAACACCTGCAGGGAAACATGAAATTTGCATGGGGGCTGACCAGGTCGATAACAGAGACAGAAGAAACGAAAGAGAAATAAAGCACATGAAGGAGTGCTAGATTTCGCGGAAGGGAAAGTAGAACACTAGTGAGAGCAACCTAGAAGTCTAAGGGAACAACAAAAGAAGGTCGGCTGGATAAGATGTCTATGGGCTTAGGGATGTCAACGAGAAAGAGGGATGTTGTCTGATAATCTGGCACTTGTCCACATTGAGGAAGCAGTATGTGTGCCGGGGCATAAAAGACAGTGAAACCGCTACACTGTTAAGCGGGGCCCTCAGCCCAGAGATGTGGCAAAGCAGCAGTAAGTTTCTCAACCTAGGACGCTAGAGAAACTGTGGCGTAGGCCGCACGCGCTGAAAAGTTGGAAAAGCAGCAATAAATGGAAAGCACCGTTAAGGTTGCGAGCCAAGAGTGATTAGGACAAATTCACGCGAATGCGTGTCAGCAAATCAATCTAGGGTTCCAGGCATCCGCGTAGCAAGCAAGTCTGGTAGGAGGCAAAGCACACACCTAGCAGGTGCACGATAACATCTCCAGTTAGGTGGGGCACATACATCCAGTTAGAGCAGTGATGGGCAACCGCGAAAAGAGCATAATTGATCACGAGTCATAGAATTGGCATCTAATAGGAATTATTCTAGGAAGCTCGCAGGCAACAAATGCCTAGCACCACGGCAAAGAGTGAACATTAAATCATTTCGGCAACCAGGAGCACTGAACAGAATTCAGTCACCAGGGCTCAATTCAACACATGAAAGGCAGGATGAAGTGATGACTTTGAAAAGTTTCACTTATGTGGACGGTAATGGATTGACGATAGGGTCAGTACTGTTCCTTGATAGTTCCATTCCCGTGATAGACTAGACCCATTTCTTTCATGTGCAGGAGTAACTACCGGGTCGCAAACAACAAGGGTTCGGTGCGACAGATGGGTGCTACGGGCAGGCCATGACGGGGTAATAGAAGTCTTCTCGAAACAAAGCAGGGACAAGATAATGGAACAAGCAGACTTGCAAGGGGGTAATAGGGGATATAGCGTATCATCCGGGGGCGGGGGTAACAAGGGTGAAATATCAGCGTAAGCTGGAGAAGATCACGTAATATGGGAGCGATTACTACATTTGGATCAAGTTATGAAATGGGCACCGGTTGATTAAACTGGTTCATGAATGCTCATTAGTGTCGCTCTCAATCTGGGTAAGAGAACTCGGTGTTATATTTACTTGACACTGAGGCGGTTAGTTGGCTAAAAAAGCGCGGATTCAAATTCCTAGAAGAATGGGATAGTTGATGGCGGGCTGCCACAGGTAATGAAGACGAATTGTACGTGCTGATATGACAGAGCCAGAGACTTCGATGGGGCCATTTGTCTACTATGCCAAGCTTCGGAGACTGGATATCCGTGACTGTGGCACATAGAGCTGCATAGATGGCTCACCTACAAGACCTGAGGAAGGATGAGAATTACATTATGCGGAGGGCGATGACTGGTGGCGACATGGGTGTAGCGCCATGGGAAATAGTTTTCAGTTCAAGGATAAGTGTCTAAGGCCGCGTTTGAATGAAGGGGCAAGCAACTGACAAGAAGACGACGAAAGCGAAAGTCGCAAGAAGCAAGTAATTCGCTCGGCATAATAGCCTCACGATTCGAGCTGTTTGGCAGCATGACCATTTTCGGAGCCCAATCGAACAAAAGGAAGATATTGGAGGTAGTTGGGTGCGGTACATGGCTTATATATCACCGACGATTAACTCCACGAGGTATTTTCTTTTGGGTTTCTTTTTGAGGTAGCAGAAAGGAGCGAGGATCGGCTGGCAGAGGCTGCATCGGGTTCTTGGCTCCTTTGAGCCAAAGTTGGAGTAACTGCTAACGGAACTAGGGTTAAATATATTCGTAGGTGATAAATAG
>JAANYP010006032.1:0-19082 GCA_020465985.1 Centrapalus pauciflorus | reverse complement strand
GCATCATTTTATTCGTGATTGTGCTGAAAAGAACTTAATCAAACTGGTAAAGGTGGCAACAGAAGATAATAATGCAGATTTATTTACCAAAGCGTTTGATAAGTCACGGTTTGAGTATTTAATTCAACTGAATGGAATGCGCAACCCAGAGTAATTTGACCTTAAGTAGTAGTAAGTTTATTTTCTTTTAGAGTAGTAGTATTTCTTTCTTTACAGTAGTCTGCTAATTTAGGTAAGTTGCTAATTTTAGTAAGTTTCTAATTTTAGTAAGTTTCTATTTTTAGTAAGTGAGTAGGTTAGCTTATTTTACTGCTTTTTCTTATGAAAAACAAAAAAAAAAAAAAAAAAAGGGAGAATATCAGAAAAGGAGTTAAGTCTTAGATAAATAGGTTCAAAGTGACGAAAATTAGCACCGTCGTTACAGACTCTAAGAATTTAGGCTTTCACACCTAATGCAATTAAATCCTAAGTGTTATACTTTATTTAGTTTGATGTGTTGGTAGACATAATACATATAGGGAATCTCAAGGCTAATAAAATATTCTAGAAAAAGTTAAGCGTGTCACTAACTTAGATGTACGACCAATCGGTCTTAATTTTTATGTACAAGACATGCAAACATTGAGTCTAAATGAGGTATGCAAACTTTCTAGGGATGTATGGCAACATCAAATACATCTGAAAATGGAAAGAATAGAAAAATCATGTAAAACTGAGAGTCGAAAACATGCAACTCTGTTGTACGTAAGTACAGACCTGTTGTCTCTGTTTAGATTCGGGTTAGCAGACATGTCGCTTTGTTGTACGTCAGTACAGACCTGTCACCGCTATCTGCTAACTTTAAAAATAAACCTTATGTCGAACTAAGACACTTTGTTGTATGAAAATACAGACCTGTGTCCGATGTTTGTCTTTTAAAGAAAGTTTGCAAATACCAACAAGTTAGAATCTTTGTCTGTGTGCCTTGATCATAAAAGTATGTCTATGTCTGAGTCACGTAAGATAATTTCCTGATAAATAAAAAGGCCAAGGGATATTCCGAAATGTAGAATGTTTAAAAGGGGCAAAATACCAACAATCGGCTAAATAGGTATGTCACGACAAACAAACAAAGGAATAAAAAATTCCTAAGTGTGAAAGTTTAAGTACTGAAAGTTAGTATCAGACATCGCTATCTGATTGAACCTTTCTTAGACTATACTCATCAAAAATATGTTGTTAAGTATTTAGCTTAGATTGTAAATTTTTCTTAAGTCTAGATTAAATTTTTTGGTCAAAACTTTATTTTACTTTATTTTATTTTATTTTTACCTTAGTTTATTTTATTTCATGTTAGTTTAGTTTAATTTTTTACTTAGGGAAAAGGTCAAAAGTTACTGAGGGTGCATTCAAAGTTGGATAAAATAAACAATGCGTGAACTATCTTGAGCTTAGGGTAAAAGAATTGGCATAGTTTATCTGGTTACACGATACCGTAGAAAAAAGTTGGAAAAGTTGAATTTATTTCAAAATTTTCGAAAATTTTTCTAAGTATTGGTGGTTTCGAATCTAAGACAGACTCGAAGCAGTAAGACTTCGAATCTGTCAGTAGATTCGAATCTACACTTAGACTCGAAGGTTGGTTGTATAAATAGGTCAACAGTGAAGTCATTTAAGACTTACTGTTTTCGAATCTATACACTCGAGTCTAAAGGCGATTTCGAATCTATTTCTTCGAATCTATCGGATTTCTACTAAACGACATTTTGTCGACTTTGAAGACGTTGTGTTCGATTCTACAGACACTTCTAGGTATAATCAACCGGATTGTACAAGATTTGTGTAGTTTTATACACAATTTTAGGCTAAAACATCAAATTTTGAAGTTTTATAGGTCGAAATAGGGTTTTTGTTAAATTACCAAGATTGGACCTATAAAAGATCAAATTAAAGGCATAAATCATTGATTAGAACCTAGTTGAACTAATGTATGTGATTTACCAAGTTCAAAATGGTTAAAATCGTGGGTTTTAGTTGAAAAATCAGACGTCGGGGCTTCGAGTCTATTCCTGGACCTTCGAATCTGTTCATGGGTTTCTCGAATCTGTCATTAGATTCGAGATGACCATGATATTCGAATCTGTCCATTAGACTCGAAAAGGGACTCTTCGAATCTGTCCATTACACTCGAATATGGACACTTCGAATCTGTTACTTTCGAATCTGTACTTTATTTACTTTGTTTAATTTAAATTTTATTAAACTTGTGGAAATTTAATTGTGTTAGATTTTGTATTTAACCAAGTACAAAATAAAACAAATTTTGAATTTAAACAAGTTTATTGATTTTTAATGAGTCTAACAGTTTTATTTGTTGTGCAGATATGGCAGTTCGCGCTTTTGTCTCGAAGCATAATATGGTCCTTAATCCAGATAATAATATGCCTGAGGCGTAGGGTTTTCGCGAAGTTTTGGACTTCCTAGCTGAGTCTAGGATTAGCTATGCTTTGTATCATAACATTCCAATTGTAATTTCGTATGTGCGCCAATTTTATGATCATTTACAGGTGGACTGTACTGTCACCCCGACAGTTATCAGAACCACAATCGCTGGCCAACCTCTAGTCTTCTCAGCAGATATGTTGCGCCAAGTGCTACAGTTGGGTTCTCAAGAACAAGAAGATGGGCCTATTGACTTTCCATTAAGTATTAGGCAGACTGCTTTTCTGAGAATGGGCTACAGTTTAGATGTGACAAAGTCGTCATACATGAAGAGTGGCCTGATTGGGCAATGGAGATTCTTGGTGCACGTATTCATGGTCTGTTTTGCGCCAAAGAAAGCTGGATTTGATTACATAGTGTCGAAGATCCAATCTGGAGTTATTGCATTGGTATATAATCGGAAATTCAGCTTTTCGCAGATGTTCTTCTCGGAGTTCGTTCATCAAATTACGGCTCCAGAAAGGGAAAGATTTTTGCTATATCCAAGATTTGTCATGATGTTGATAAGGCACTTTTTGCCAAATTTGCCACAATCAGATGACTCTTTGAGCGTGAATGTTATGGATAAACGCATCTTTGCTGACTGTTCCTCACATCGAGGAAGATTGGCTGTTCCGGTTGCGCGTCCATTGTTTGGAGCGATTGTGGACAGGGAATTTCACGCCCCGGAAGATGCCAACTGGGCAGGGGTCGCTGACATTCAACCACAGCAACAACAACAGCAACGTCAGCAACAACAACAGCAACAGCCGCGAGCTCAGCCGCGTGACCCAAGACGCCGACAAAGACCAGCCGCGAGTCAAATCCAGGCTTCCAGGCCTTCTCCGAGCGAACAGCCCCAAGCACAGGAAGCAGGGCCTTCAAGTGCCATTCCTGAATCTGAGCAGATTGCTCAAACCTTGGAAGAAATATGGGCATCTGGTCCACATGCCAATGAGGATGTTGCAGCAGCATTAGTGGATGAGCTGCTTAGTCCCCCAGTAGATACAGATGATGTATTTAGAGATGTGGAGGAATACGAGCCAGAAGGGGCAAATGACGGATTAACATCCTCGGAATCCGACTCAGAATCCGCGGAAGTTCCAGCAGCTGCAGTTCCAGATATTCAAATTGGAACTTATGGTTCGAGATTGATTATAAATGAGGGTGGTTCGAGGAGGCGCGTGAACAGGGAATTGGAAGAGTCTGATTTTGAAGAAGAGGAAGTTCCTCAACTAGTGACAAGGCAACGGGCCAAACGTCACAGGTTCATGCAAGGATCATCTTCAGCTCCTGTAGATCAACCAGAAATTCCACAACATCAAGAACCTCAAACCACCACTCCACCACCACCACCACCTCAAGATGAACCGTATATACCATCACCGTTCATTCCTACTCCTATACAGTCCATTCCATCTGCCTCGACCACATACACTGACAATCAAAGGTTTCTGCAGCTTAAAGCTCGCGTTGACTTCCAGAATGTCCAAATCTTAAGCCTAACCAAGGCGATCGGAGAAATTCAGACTCATAATGCAAATCTTGATAAAGAAAATGCCGATTTGAAGAAGATTGTGGAGCAAGTCCAGGAAGAGAACGTAGAAATCAAAACTTTTGTTTGCGATCAAGCGGCTGAGATAAGGTCGATGCGCTCCCTAATTGAGCAGTTAATGAAAAATTTACAGGCTCAGGGGGAGACATCGTGCCGAGATCAGGAGGTGCAGAGAAGAGATGATAATGAAGGCGATGATCCCGGTGCGAATAAAGAGTTTGAGTCTGTAGATTTTCCTGCAGCTCAAGTTACACAAGTTGAGGGGGAGCCTAGTCCAGGCGAAGGAGAAAGAGGTGAGGCTAGTTCATCTAAACAGCCTACAGACTTTGAGATCAGCGAGATGATTGAAGCGCTCATGGATCTTGAAGATGATCCACTGGATGTAGGTTTTGATAACGAAGATGAAGAGCTGGAAGAAGGGGAGTTTGTGCCAGAGGAGAGAGTCGACTGGCGGTCGGATGATGAAGTACTTGCTGATGAGGATGATGAAGCTGACGAGATAGTGGTGCAGCAGAATCCTATCACTGATACTTACATGATTGATGGAAATAAAATTGTCGATGCAGATATAGTTAATGTTGCATTGAATCCTCAGCCATCGACAGAAGAACCTGCAAGAGAGCTAACTAATGAAGAAAAACGAAAGCTATGGTTCAGGACTGAAGAGAAGGAAGCAGCAACTAAAAAGACAATGAGAGTTCCAGGTACTAGGAAGCTGTCTGAGCGAATTTTAAGCTGGTTCTTTGACAGAGATCTGCAGCTATTTATAATAAAGAGAAAAGACGGGCTTCAGTACATGAGGCGAACTTTAAAAGCGTTCAACTCCCTGCCAAAAATCGAAATCACTGCGCTAGCTTGGAAAGATCTTATAAACATTGGCAATGATCCCTACGCGAGCGTAATCGAAAGAATCATAAGAAAGGAAGGGAGATCAAGGAAGTTCGAACGTTTGAATCCAAGGGTCGGGAGAAGAGTAGAGGATCCGTCTCGTATTGATTCTCTAACTGGTCGACCTTGGATGAGGATTCACTATAAGCCGGCTAGATGTCTTAGGAGGGTTCCTCTCAAGCCAATGCCACAAAATATTCTGAAGAATCTGAAATGGTGGTATGCTGACACGGAAACTGGGGAAGCGGTTATGGAAGACTTAGAAGAAAATGTTATTCTTAGAGTCTATGACCCACTTCAACTGGTAAACCTATCTAAAGAAGATCAGCAGATTTTGTATAATTGTAAGATTTCCAGTGACGCACATATGGATACTGAGGCTAGTAAGTATGAAAATGTGGTCAAGGTATGCGTCGAGAAAGGTCTGTATGCTGGTAGTGTTTTGAATCAATAAATAAACCAAGTTCTTAAATCAAATGTGTGAATTATTAGAAGCTATCGTCAAGGGGGAGTCTGTTGGTACATCCTGTGTGACGACAGCAGTCTAAGTGATCCTACATTGTGATTTTAGCAAGTGTGTGATATATATGTTTCTATATGGTTGATATTTATTAGTGTTTGTATGTTTGAACTTGATGTAACGTATTACAAGAAGTTCAAACATAAAGTACAAAGATAAATTCAATCATAAGTAATAACGTAAGGTTCAACACTTAGTTGTTTATGTAAAAGGCTAGATTCGAATTACTTGATTAATTTCAACCTAAGCGTTATTATTCAATTGTGTTAATTTGAAAAATTATGTTTTTGGAAATTTCGAGCTGTTAGTTCAATTTCTCAAGCTGTTAGTGCATTTTCTCAACCTGCTAAGTGTTTTATTAACCTAAGTTTATGAAATAACTAGATTAATTTTAACCTAAGTTTTATTATTCATGGAATGGAATTCAATTGAATTGAACTGATTATCCGTATATATCCTAGGTTTATGAAATTATTTGATAAATTTTAACCTAAGTTTTATTATTCATGTAATGGAATGGAATGGAAATGAATTAATTATCTGTATATAACCTAGGTTTGTAATATTGTTTGGTTAATTTCAACCTAACTTTTATTAATCATGGAATGGAATGCAATTGAATTGAACTGATTAACTGTATATAACCTAGGTTTATGAAATTACTTGATTAATTTCAACCTATGTTTTATTATTCATGAAATGGAATGCAATTGAATTGAATTGATTCACTGTATATAACCTAGCTTTATGAAATTACTTGATTTATATCAACTTAACTTTTATTATTCATGGAATGGAATTCAATTGAATTGAATTGATTAACTGTATATAACATAGGTTTATGAATTTACTTGATTATATTTAACCTAAGTTTTATTATTCATGAAATGGAATGCAACTGAATTGAATTGATTAACTGTATATAACCCAGGTTTATGAAATTACTTGATTAATTTTAACCTAAGTTTATTATTAATGTAATTGAATGGAATGAAAATGAATTGATTAACTGTATATAACCCACGTTTATGAAATTACTTGATTAATTTCAACCTAAGTTTTTATTTTATTATTCATGTAATTTCATTGAATCGAAATGAATTGATTATCTGTATATAATCTAGGTTTATGAAATTACTTGATTAATTTCAACCTAAGTTTTATTATTCACTAAATGGAATGCAATTGAATTGAATTGATTAACTGTATATAAATAGGTTTAGGAATTTACTGGATTATATTTAACCTTAGTTTTATTATTCATGAAATGGAATGCAATTGTGTTGAATTAATTAAATGTATATAACCTAGGTTTATGAAATTACTTGATTTATTTTAACCTAAGTTTTATTATTCATGTAATGGAATGGAATGGAAATTAATTGATTATCTGTATATAACCTAGGTTTTAAAAATTACTAGATTAATTTCAACCTAAGTATTATTATTCAATTGAGTTATATTGAAAAATTATGTTTTTTTGCAAATTTCGAGCTGTTAGTTCAATTTCTCAAGCTGTTAGTGTATTTTCTCAAGCTGTTAAGTGTTTTATAAACCTAAGTTTATAAAATTACTAATTTAATTTTTAACCTAAGTTTTATTATTCATGGAATGGAATGCAATTTAATTGAATTGATTATCTGTATGATACCTTGGTTTATGAAATTATTTGATTAATTTTAACCTAAGTTTTATTATTCATGTAATAGAATGGAATGGAAATGAATTGATTATCTGTATATAACCTAGGTTTGTAATATTTTCTGATTAATTTCAACCTAAAATTTATTAATCATGGAATGGAATGCAATTGAATTGATTTGATTAACTGTATATAACCTAGGTTTATGAAATTACTTGATTAATTTCAACCTAAGTTTTATTATTTAAGGAATGGAATGCAATTGAATTGAATTGATTAACTGTATATAATATAAGTTTATGAAATTACTTGATTAATTTTAACCTAAGTTTTATTATTCATGGAATGGAATGCAATTGAATTCAATTGATTATCTGTATATAACCTAGGTTTATGAAATTGCTTAATTAATTTCAACCTAAGTTTTTATTTTATTATTCATGTAATTTTATTGAATGGAAATGAATTGATTATCTTTATCTAACCTAGGTTTATGAAATTACTTGATTAATTTCAACCTAAGTTTTATTATTCATGGAATGGAATGCAATTGAACTGAATTGATTAACTGTATATAACATAGGTTTATGAATTTACTTGATTATATTTAACCTAAGTTTTATTATTCATGAAATGGAATGCAACTGAATTGAATTGATTAACTGTATATAACCCAGGTTTATGAAATTACTTGATTAATTTTAACCTAAGTTTTATTATTCATGTAATGGAATGGAATGGAAATGAATTGATTATCTGTATATAACCTAGGTTTTAAAAATTACTTGATTAATGTTAGACATTTAATTTCGATCATATGGAGTTATTTTTTAATAATTATCTACTTAGTATTTAGTCTTGTATTTAGTTTCCTTGTAATTTATTTCCATGTAAAAGTCTAGGGGCCAAAGGTGTCAATGTCTCATAGTTAATTAAATGAGGCTACTTTATACCTTCTAGGGTTTCACATTGTAATACACGGTTGAAATATTGAATATCATAGCAGCCGCCATTTGACATTCTCTCTCAATATTCTTATTGTCTTTTTTCATCATTTCTAATTATTGAGCTAATTTCTTCTTGGGTTTTGATAAAGAATCATAAAGGTGCTGATACATAATGGGAATACAATATTACAATTGGTATCAAAGCTACAAAGGTGGATTTCAACTTGCATTCAACCGGATTCTGCTGGGTTTTCTTCATCTTCTTCGTGTTCTTCATATAAGTCTCGGTTAGATCTTCTTTTTCTCCATTTTTCTGCGTTTTTTGTGTTATTATAGTCATATAATCATCACATTATCCTCCTATATTGATTTCGAGCTCATTCAGTTCAATCTTTTCACTAAAATCATCCATAATCGGTTCTTTAGAAAAGTTTAAAAAAATGGGTTTTAGTGCGTTTTTGCTTGTTTTTTTACTGATTTTTAAGTGTTTTAGTATATTTTAAATCATCAAATGTGTTTAAAATAGTTTCCCAATCATTTAGAAACATTCTTAGGCTTTAAATCTGCTAAAATCGACATCTGAACTGTTCTGCCTTAGATTTTCTGCTTAAAACCTGCTGTAATTCGGACCCCTCACTGTAGCATTTCGGACCATCTAAGACCCAACTTCGGACCAATTTCGGACCTCATTTCGGTCCTCTTCGGACCAAACTTAGGTGTATTTCAGACCTTCACTGTGCCTATTTCGGACCCTAATTCGGTCCCATCCGAACTTCGGGCCATCCGAAGTTCAGATCAGGCATTTTCCACTTTCATCATTTGACTTGTGCTTTAATTTCAACTCTCACTTCGGACCTAATCTATTTCGGACCAACCGAATCCGGACCATCCGTATTCGGTCCCCTTCCTGGACAATTCCCTAAGTGCCTGTCCGAATTAGTCACTGTTCACCCGAACTCGGACAACCCGAATTCGGTCCATACACCCACCCGAACCAAACACTGTTCATCCGAAGTACCCCTGTCCACCCGAATTCGGAGCATCCGAATTCGGTTCATCCATCAATCCGAAGTCACACTGTTCATCCGAATCCGGTTAATCGGAATTCGGTTTATCCGACTTCATTCATCCGAACTGCTTCTCATCCGAACCGAAGGTTCATCCGAATTCGATCCCAGTCCGAATTACTGTTCATCCGAACTCAGTACTTCATCCAAATTCGCACCATCCTGTGTGCTATTCTTCCGCAGTCCAGCCCATCCGTTTCAAGTTTCCACCTTTAAGATCTATCTTTTCAATCAGCACCCAAATCATGTCTCGTGAAGCTCTCGTACTCGGATCTGAGAACAGACCACCTGTTCTCTATCCTGACGAGTATGAACAATGGAAATCTCGGTTCCTCAAATTTGTCAGAATGCAACCGCTTGGGAACCTAATGCTTCAGTCCATCTCTGAGGGCCCCGTGATCTAGTATCGCGAAATCGCAGCCAGACCCGAGGCTGACCCCCCTGTCCTAGCTTCTAAGGTTGAACGAGAACCCGCTTATGACGCCGAGAGAGACATGCAGCATGCCGATAAGAGGGCGGAGTATTTGATCTATCAGGCCCTCCCCACAGATATCTTGGTTGGCGTAGACAGCAAAATGTCTGCCAAAGAAATGTGGGACGAATTGGAAGTCCAAATGCTGGGGGCAGATCTCGATGATCGCGCTAAGATAGAGGAAGCGAAGGCTAAGTTTACAGAATTCCGAGCCAAAGACGGGGAATCTCTGCAGGCAACGTTCACAAGGTTTTGTGCAGTACTGAATGAATTAAACAAATTGCACATAAAAAAGGACGGGGATGACATAAACATCCAGCTCTTTGCAGCCTTAGCCCTCCGAGTGGCAGATTGCATGCCGGGCCACAAAACGCCACCTGAATATTCCTGAGGTATCTATCAATGTCATCTTCAAAGAGCTCTTTCAAAACAATTAGAGACAGTAAATATGGAAAATATAGACAGTTTAGAAAAATATAAAATGATTGAAGAAGAAAGGATAAGTTTGTACTCACGAATAAAGACCCTTGACGATGCATTTTTAAAAAGGGGTCAAACAGTACAAACTATTCACTTAAATCAGCCCAAAGAAACTAGGTTTTACCATTCTAAACAAGGAATCGGTTTTAAAAATCCTAAATATTTGGAAAAGGCCCAAAAAGTTTTACCTTTATTTTATGACATGAACTATATGGGAGCTGGGCTTAAATATTTCTTTTTCGAGTCATCAAAAGAAGTTTTAAACCAAGAGAATGAGAAACATGTTGAACATAAAGAAAAAGAAAGTTATTTTCAATATGAAGAACTTAACGAGAGTTATCCATCTAGAGTACCCACTTTAGAGGAAGACTACTTGTCAACTTATTCAGAAGCTGAATTGAAAACAGAAACTGTAAAACCAATTCCTCAACTTTATATTCCTACAAAAGTTCATCAACATCAAATTAATGTTTTAGAAAAGGAATTGAAGTCGTCTCAAAAGAAAGCTCTTGATCTTCAAGATGCTCTTCTTAAGAGCGAAGAAAAATTGGTAAATCAAACTTTTCAACAAACTGTGGAACTAACTGTCTACAGAGAAAATTTAGACATGGTTTCTCAAAAATTGAAGGATTTTTAAAAGAACAAACAGTTTCTCATTCCACCAAAATCCCATATGTGTCATCAAACAAAGGTAAGGCTAAAGCTGAAACTTCTTCTTTCATTTATAAAGGTGAGTGTTCAAAACCGTTTAAAAATGAGGTTTCTAAAAAGACTCAGATCCAATCCAAGTCTTTTAAGAAACCCAATCACCAACAAAAAGAAAATTCTGTCAAGTCTAAATCTTCCATGCTTACTGACTCTAATCGCTTTGTTCCTACAGATTGTGTAAGAAGAGTTCCAAAAACCACCATGCTGGATTTTTCAAATTTTTATGTGAAGAAGGCTATAATGCCAAATGAATTTGTTACTAGACATAGGATGTCTGTAATCTCTAAAGACAATGTGTGTAACAATGTGTGTAACAATGTGTATAACGATGTACCGAATTCTGTTGCTTGTTTAAAGTAATCTTTCAGTTAATTATTAAATCAATGTCCAACTCGTTATAGACGACAGGTTCCTAAAATGAATGCTTCCGTGCCATACCCTGTTAAAAGAATTCGGAAAAAGAAAAAAATATGTTGCATCATCAACCTCAAATAAAATTGAGACTTGTCCATTGCCGAGGCCCAAAACCAAAGCAAAGGTCAAAAAGGTCTCAAAAAGTCAAGCACCGAAGGCAATTTCATCGCCTAAGGTTCCAAAGCCCAATAAATCCAATCTTCAATGGATTCCAAAGGGTAATGCATCCGGACCACACATAAATGCTAAATGGGTTCCTAAAACTGCACATGTGTCATATACATCTGGAACTCCTAACAAAAAGGGACCCATGTTGAGATGGGTACCCAAAGTTGTGTGATCTTTATGCAGATGGTTCTTGGTTACTTCTGATCAAGACCCGTTCTTCAATGAAATGACTTCTAGTTACCATAGACTAGGACCCGTTCTTTTGCTTGTCGGTTGTGCTTAAACCGACACGTTTGGCTTCTATGCACACAGCTCAGGACCCGGTCTTAACTCATCACGTTTTCTGAACATCTCGGTTCAGAACACGGTTTGCTTGTAAATAAACGATGGATGTGTTTGAATGCATATAGTTTTTCATTGTATGAATTTATTTGCTTTTCAGGCGAAATCCATTTGGTATATGGATTCGGGTTGCTCCAAGCATATGATGGGAAGAAGAGAATTGTTGTCCAACGTAGTTGAACAGTATTGCGGAACGGTAAAATTCGGGAACAAGCATCAGGCTCATATTAAAGGATACAGGGACTTAGTTCTAAATAATCTAGTCATCAAGGACGTTGACTATGTTGAGGGATTATCGCATAATCTATTTAGCATAGGACAGCTCTATGACAAAGGACTAGAGGTAACATTTAGGTCTAAGAACTGCAGTGTAAGGAGTATGGATGGAAAAGAAATCCTATCTGGTTCCCGAAACTCTAACCTCTACACCATTGACGTAGCCAAGCTCATAGTAAAGGATAACATTTGCCTCTTATCAAAAGCTTCTTCAAAAGACTCTTGGTTGTGGCATCGAATGTTATCTCACTGGAATTTTGAAAATATCAACAAGTTGGCTGCAAAACAACTGGTCAAAGGTTTCCCTGAATTGCGTTATGAAAAGGACCATCTTTGTGGAGCTTGTGAGAAAGGAAAAATGAAATGATCATCTCATAAACCAAAGCCCGAACCATCAACGAAAAGAGTATTGGAGTTACTTCATATGTATTTATGCGGACTGATGCGGACACAGAGCATAACGGGAAGCGATATGTGTTGGTTATCGTTGATGACTATTCACGATATACCTGGGTCAGGTTCCTGCGATCCAAGGACGAGACAGCTCAAGAACTCATAGATTTTATAAAGAGTGTCGAGACCCAACAGCAGCTGTCAGTTCAATCAATCAGATCCGATAACGGCACGGAGTTCAAGAACTTAGTAGTTGAGGGCTTCCTTCGATCCAAAGGTATTCAGCATCAATATTCTGCTGCTAGAACGCCACAACAAAATGGGGTTGTGGAAAGGCGTAACCGTATGCTTGTGGAAGCCGCTCGTACAATGCTAACATACTCAAAGCTACCTCCATTCTTGTGGGCCGAAGCCGTATCAACAGCCTGCTATACACAAAATCGCTCCATTATCCATAAGCGCTTTAATAAAACTCCTTACCAACTCTTTTTGAATAAAGTGCCTTTTCTCAAGTACTTACGTGTATTTGGTTGCAGGTGTTATGTGCTGAACGATAAAGACAACCTCGGGAAATTTAACGAAAAAGCGGATGAAGCGATCTTCATTGGATACTCTTCCAACTCGAAGGCCTATCGCGCTTTCAATACCCGAACCAGGACAGTCAATGAAAGTGTGCATGTCACATTTGATGAGTTGGCTGAACTGGCACCCGAAGTTGATCATACAGGACCTCGCATTACTCAAATGCCTGGAGACTCTTCTACTAACTCTACTTCTTTTTCTTCTTCTGATTTGGTTAATTTGTTTGATCGTTTTTACGTAGAATTTTTCGGTCCTAATGCTAATGTGTCTAATGTTGTCAATAATGTAGGTAATCCTTCCAATTCAACTGCGCCACAAAGTTTCTCCGCTCCATCTTCATCCACATCATACCCTCATCCATCAACATCATCCACCGATACATCCGCAGTTGAATCTACTCCTGTAATACCCTCACATATAATGCTAAATATCCTTCCCTCACTAGAACACTCGGAAATCGAACCGGAACCAGTGGTACCATCATTTGAAACCATTGACCATGAATCTTCATGCATCCCCACCTTAACCACTGAGATTCCATCCCGAGCACCCCTTCCACACGAGATTAAATGGACCCGAAGTCACCCAACAGATTAAATCATTGGTGATGATTCAACTGGAGTCCAAACTCGTAGGGCGTCTGCTAATGAATGCCTCTTCGCATCATTCCTTAGTATGATAGAGCCCGCTCGTGTGGATAAAGCCCTAAAAGATTCAGATTGGATAGTTGCAATGCAAGAGGAACTCAACCAGTTTGAACAGTTCAGAGTATGGCGGTTAGTTCCCAAACCAAAAGACCGTACAGTGATCGGAACAAAGTGGATTTTTAAGAACAAACGAGATGAGAACGACATTGTGATAAGGAATAAAGCAAGACTTGTTGCCAAAGGCTACCGACAACAAGAAGGGATAGATTATGACGAGACCTTCGCTCCAGTTGCACGGATCGAAGCAATCAGAGTCTTCTTGGCGTACGCGGCACACAAGGACTTCAAAGTGTACCAAATGGACGTCAAGACTGCCTTTCTAAACGGTAAACTTAACGAAGAGGTGTACGTTGAACAACCACAAGGCTTTTTTCACACACATAAACCTGACCATGTTTATGTGCTAGATAAAGCCCTCTATGGTTTAAAACAAGCACCTCGCGCATGGTATGATAGTATTTCTAATTTCCTTATTTCTGCCAGTTTCTGTAAAGGTGTGGTGGACACAACTCTGTTCACTAAAAGGGAAGGCCACATATAATGCTAGTACAGATATATGTCGACGACATTATATTTGGATCTAGTGACAGTAAATTCTGTAAGGATTTTTCAGCCCTAATGGAGTCCAGGTTCGAGATGAGTATGATGGGGGGAAATGAATTTTTTCCTCGGATTACAAGTCAAACAACACTTGAGGATGGGATTTTTGTGAACCAGTCGAAATATACTATTGACATTCTCAAGAAGTATAAGTTAGACTATTGCACGAGTATCGCAACTCCCATGGCCTCCAACTGTAAGTTAGACACCGATCCTTCTGGGAAAAGTGTCGATAATACAACTTACAGAGGCATGATAGGATCCTTACTATATCTGACTGCTAGTAGGCCGGATCTAATGTTTTCAACATGTCTTTGTGCTCGCTTTCAGGCCGACCCGAAAGAATCACACCTAGCTGCGGTAAAACGCATTTTTCGTTATCTTAAGGGTACACCCGATCTTGGTCTATGGTATCCAAAGGGAACCGATTTCGATCTTACCGCTTTTTCAGATGCTGATTTTGCAGGTGGTAGAGTTGACAGAAAAAGCACGTCGGGAGGAATACAGTTCTTGGGAGATAGACTGGTGAGTTGGTCCTCCAAAAAGCAGAATTGTGTTACAACATCCACAGCTGAGGCTGAGTATGTAGCAGCTGCAAGCTTTTGCTATCAAGTGCTGTGGATGAGAACACAATTACACGATTATGGATTCTCACTCACCAATATTCCAATTTACTGCGATTCTCGGAGTACAATTGCCATCTCTTGCAATCCCGTGCAGCACTCTCGAATGAAACACATAGACATCAGGTATCATTTTATTAAAGATTACGTAGAAAAGAGAACCATTGAGTTGTATTTTGTTGGCACAGAATACCAACTTGCGGATATATTTACTAAAGCTTTAGATGAACCTCGTTTTCAGTTTTTAGTATCCCATATCGGCATGTTGAAACCGCCTTCCAATTAAATATCAGATATTGTCTTAAATATTTCTATTTCAATCTATCATGTTTGAAATTCCTTTATTTTAGAAAATATCTGGTATTTAAATTTAAGGATTGTGTCACAAAATTGAAACTCAATATTTCCTTATCTATGTACATTTTTATTAATTAATGATCCTGAAAAATTGCTGTGTGAATTGTTAATCACGGAGTGGGACGCAAACATAATCCAGGTTCGTCTGTATTTTTAAGGCTAAAAAGGTTCAAGCACTTCATCTGAAAAAGAAAAGCAAACGAATAGGTATTTATTTGAGGGGGAGTATAGTTAGGATATTAATTTTTATAATTCTTTGTTTCTTTTTAATTTTAGTAGTTAAATTTTTAAATTTTAGGTTATATTTTAGTTTAACTTAATAGTTCAGAAAATCACAAAAAGATTTTAATTGTTCAAATTTTCAAAAAAAAAAAAAAAACAAAAATATTTTAGTTTATCTTATTTTATTTTATTTTATTCTTGTCTTAACTTAAATACTAAAAGAAAATACCAAAAATATTTTATTTGTTTCAAAGAAAAATATAAAAAGATGAATTTTTTGTTTAAAGTATATTTGTTTCTTTTCAATATTCTTCAAGCCCAATTTTTTTTTTATTTTTTGTGTGTGTTGTGTTGCAAAAACCGGCGGCCCAACATGTCTTTGGGCGCGGATCTAATTACCTGACCCGACCCGGACGCCTATAAATGGGCGGGTCAAACGGTCAACCGGCTTTGTTCATCTTCAAGTCTTCTATTGTCTTCTCCCTTTCTCTCTTCCGACGACCCTTCCTCACCGCCAAACCACCATAACCAACTTCCAAGGTTTCGGAACCATCGTTTTTCTCGGTTTTTCTTGCGTTTTTCATCTACGGCACTACCAGGTAACATTTCTTTAACTTTATTTTAGCTTTTAACTTACCATTATGAGTGTTTGATTTTCAAATTTTTTACAGTATGTATTTTCGGTTTTTGCTTCATTTGGGACTTTAAATCTGCTTATTTTAGTTTGTTGTAGTTCAATAAAATGTTCCTTATATGTTTTTAGTATAGGATCTTTTTAGTCTAGGATCTTTAATTCCATGCATTTTTAGCACAATTTTAAATGTTCACGTTGAATATTGCATGAACACATTAACTGCACACATGCATTTCGGACGTCCGAATTCGGACCAAGCCCCGAATTCGGATGTCCCACTTAGACAAATTTTCAGGTTTTTCATAATACAAAGACCGAATTCGGTCACTGTGAATCCGAATTCGGACTTCTGTTGATCCGAATTCGGTCCTTCAAAGTAAAGCCAAAGTTTTCGAAACTCATTAAGTCTAAGTGTGTTCAGACAATGTTCATCCAAACTCGGATGGGATCCGAATTCGGTCCCCATCCGAATTTTGTGTTCCATCCGAATTAGGTCCTTTGTTTCCATTGCATGCATTGCATTCCATCTGAACCATCATCCGAATTCGGACCACCATCACCACTTCATCCGAATTCGGCCCAATCCTCATCATCATTTCCAACCAATTCGGTCCCCATCCGAATTCGGGCTATCTTTATATATCATCCAAATTTGGACCCCCATCCATCTTTTATCATGCATCATCCGGAATTCGGTCGGATCCGAATTCGGAGACACTGTTTATCCGAATTCGGACCATCTGAATTCCAACACTTCGCATATTTTTTTAAAATTTTTCCATTTTTCCATTTTCACTATATATCAAAAAAATCCAAAAACACTTTCATTTCGGTGCACCATTGATTAGAGTTACGATTGGTGTTTGAGTGAAAAAGTCTGATATAACATTGGTCTCTTAACGATTGACTTTGGACTTTATTAGTAGAATTTTATTCAACTAATAACGACTCGATGCTTTAAACAGATCAGACAGTTTCTATTTCACACTTATCTAGACTTCACATCAATGTCTTATCATTTAAAGTCTTTGGTTCTAACTTTGATGCACCTTTGCAGGATGATGGAACTAGCTGTTTTTCTCACCCTACCCCATCCCCCGATTCCCAACAATAACGGCCAACTACGCGAACAATCCATCCTCCTACAGGCCGAGTTTGTCGAGTTTATACCCCATAACTGGCAGCTCGATGTCTCCATTCTCATCAAAGAACCACAAACCCTCTCCTATGACATCCTCCTTCACCACCCCATATACTACTCCCTGTCTACCGCAATCGCCGTTCCCCAGATATACTTGCAATAATTTTGGAACCGATTGCACTATGTTCCCGACGCCGAACCCCGCTTCACAACCACCATTGACTGTGTCTCACTCAAAATCACCATCGCTGCCATATGCCATATACTTCGCCTTCCCGCCGAAGCCTATTTACCATCCCGTTTCCACTTTGATCCTATTCCCTTCGTCCAAGAAACCCTCGCCGAAATACCAACCTTGGGCTATGACGGCCCTCTCACCAAACCCTCAAATTTCCGAACCAAGAATCTCCAATCTCATTGGCGGATTCACTTCGACGTCATCAACAAATGCTTCACAACAAAGCACTCAGGCCACGACTCAGCCTCCGCACAGGTCATAGCCATGTTCACTGGCTTTGCATTCGACCGCCATGTGGACTACGCAGCATTCCTCTTCGAGGAATTGAAAAAAGTACATATGGAGAGGGGAACCAAAAAAGGACGCAAGTACATACCTCTCCAACGTTTCCTACAGCTCATTATACAATACGCCATGGATAAAGATGAGGACATTCACGAGCGGCCTGAGGCGGATGTCTACCCTACAGTGGCCATTCAGAAGCTTACTTTGCCAAAGGGGGCACCTTCTGTGCCGATAATGACTATACCTTTCTCACTTCTTCTAAAAGCAAGGGAATTGATAAGGGTTCGGGCCTATATTCGAGCGTTTTATCCCGATGAGGCTCAGTCAGAACTGACTGAGTCTAGCCAATCCGAAGGTGAGGCTAGGATGAGTGAGGATGAGGGAGCAGAGACGGAGGTACAACAATCATTGGGGATAGGTGAGCGGGAGCCTGTGTTTGTGAGTGAGGGCGAAGGAGGTGAGGCGGCGGATTCCGAACGAACCGTCTCTGTCGTACGAGGGATAGATATTAATTCTGAGGGTGATCACAGCCCTATCAGCCGGACCACCCACCAAAAGACCATCAGTCCAGTGGTCGAAATCACCCCCACCATCCACTTGGTATCCCCTCAAAGGGATACCACTTCATTCCACAAGGATTTTGCTCAAACGCCATCGCCCTCTCATTCGGAGGGTGGCGGTGTTGAACGAGGTCACACTCCGCCCCACGTGACCGAACCTCTTTCATTCACCATTCCATCCCCACAAACACACACCATGCACGATGCCTCTGTGGCATCTCAAAGAGCTGCCTCCGTGGAAGCTCAACAAACTTCTGGATCTGCGCCTCCCTTAGTGGGGCCAGAAATGACGGAAGGAAGACCTGAAGAGGCTCCATCGACGCCATCCACTTCAGGCCATCTCCCCATTAACTTGGATATGCTAACGGCAGCTCTTCGTGCTGCCGGTGTTATTACCCGGGCTGACCTGGACGCCCAAAAGGAAGCTGCTGAGGAACGTCACACCACCCTTCTCTCACTTATCAAGGGTAAGGGTGTCGACTCTGAAGCTGTGCCTCCACCAGGATCCCATTCAGTCCAGGCACAAATTACAGAGCTCTCGGACAAAATCAATGCGCTAACCCATCTTATCCTTCAAGTCCAGGAGCAACTGAACTCCAGAATGGACCGCCTGGAATCGGCCGTTATTGAGCTTCAGTGACGTCCTCAAGCTGAGTCTCAGAATAGAAAACATGACGATCAGGACGACCCTGATCGCCATGAGGGGGAGAAACGCCAGAAAACTCAGTCTGAGGACCCAATGTTGGGATTGAGGGAGCAAAGAGACCGAAGGTACAGCGATTCCGGTGTCTGGGTATCCGA